>JANAVB010019468.1:0-44766 GCA_029216955.1 Iris pallida
TGTCGCCTACAGCACAGTGACTCTGGTAGCCCGAAACACAGCTTCATAAGTTGCTCTACATGCACAGAAGTTTCATCGTCATTCAATGCTAAGTCCACTCGTCGCCTGAAAGCACAGAGGTTCCGTCGTCTCCAGAAGAACGGTCTACTCGTCGCTCCAGAACCACAGCAGTACTTAGTCCCCTCCAGAGGCGTAGGAAGCATGTGTCCACACCAATTGGTTTGTTTAAACCGCCTCTTCCAGAGAAGACTGGAATTAAAACATGATTGGTATCATATCAGATTGATTTAAATCTTAGACGAGGATCAATTTGACTCCAAATCTAAGATGAAATACCAAGATTTACTCGGCTGTATCTGAGCAAGCAAATTAGCACGCACCATGGGTCACCTCCTTCAGTTTTGTTTACAACCACCAGAGTTCTCATTTGAGGGGAATCTCGTTGTCCGCCACGTGTCAGCACTGCAGAAGCCCGTACCGTACTGTGACGGCAGATTATTTCATATCTCATGAACCCTAATGTATATCGCATATGTGCTCGGTTCTCTATAAATAGAAGTAGTTCTTCTTCTACTAAAGCATCGATAGACAGCAAGAACATTGACAATCGACAATCATTAAAAGAGCAGCGATCTCTATCTATGAAGGGTCGACCACCGTCATCCACCTATCAACCAAAGAACCAACCAACCAACCATCTACAAGGGATCTTCTCATCCAGACAGCCTCATGATCGGTGACCCCAGAGTCACACTAAAGGTGCCAGAGAACCATAGCAAGGTTGATTAGTCATCAAATCATCAACGGATTAAAGGAGCCACTGCAGTGCTCGATCTCCATCATCATATTTTTCCAGAAACCTCTTCTTCCTGTACTTAGAATATCCTATTTAGGACTTCCTTCTTTGTACACAAATACCTTATACGTTCAATAATATAAAAAGTTTGTTCAATCTTTTGTTACGTCGAACAAAATGATGACTCTGCTGGGGACTACCTTCTCCTCCAACGAGAAGGCGGTGACACAACCTGATGATTACTTGCTGGAAGTTTCTCAAGACATGCTGGTTGTATGCTTCGACCTGCAGGCTTTTGAAGATCTCCTCTCTGATGAAAAATCAAGAACTTCAAAGCGGTTCGTACAACCGAAGAAGACTTGACGTATCTGGAGGCCTAAGGCGACTGCAGCCAGCAGCACAATGGCGGGTAGGATACCTTCATCGTCAAGGCCATAGAGAAGATCTCGGCTGCTACAACCTTATCCCTTCGCCCGATTTTCGTTCCGGAAAAGCATTGCGAAGAAGATGGTGGTTCTACGGTTGATCTGACGAAGGAACGATGCCAAAGGAAGCGCACACCGGTCCAACCCCTCACGACGGAAGTATTGTCAGCATGGAGATCTGCCTTCGATAGAATCTCTTTCCATTCAGGTAAACCTTCGGCAGGCTCTGAATACTACTCACCCGCTAGGGATAGTAGGAATAGATCCCTGGTGGCTTGCGCTTCATACAACAAGCGTGCGACACCAGCGGCAGACCAGAGGCCCGTATTGACAATAACACGCGCAGCAGACGAAAAGCTATACAAGACTGGCTCCCACGCTCCGATGCCTCAACCAATCGAATCTCCCTCCCACTGGGGTACTCCTGTGCGTAAGCCAAGCTAGGGGGTATGTCCCACGGAGAGGGACCAACGCGAGCGGCGTTCCCGCATGAGCGACATGAGGCTTTCTCGTCAGACCCTCTCTGACCGTGATTATATACAGCTTCTCTACATGTACAATAGAAGTGCTACGACAAAAGTGCCAAGCCTCTCCTAAGAGGAAGAAGAATCCGTGGCACAAAACATGCCTAAATCAAGGCATCTTTGTACCCAGATTACCATCAACTGTCGTTGTCAGCAAACGGCTGTACCATCGTCGAGCAGGCGCTCCATCTTCTACAGACTCTACTCCACGCAGACTCCACGCTAGAGGCCAAATAGGGAGTCGGTGAGCCATATAGAAGATGAGCCCCGTATTGCCACATGCTACGGATGCAAGGTTTCAGGGCTTTCAAGGAGACTTACCGGAATCCTCCCATATCGGTGTCTAAACCGAAGAGGAAGTCAGAGAACAGGAAAGCTAAGGTTTCTGATGCAGGTGCGTTCCAAGGCACTTGTTCCAAATCTACATTAGGTACCTTGTCAAAAACTGGGTGTAGTCAGCCTCGTACCATGCACAACAACTTTGTGTTCTAATCCAACGAGGCGTAATACAACACGGATGTCTCCATTGGCGCAGCCAGTCACCAGACCGGGGGTAACAACCATACTGAGTCCGAAGAAGATCACAATCGTACGGTATATCCTCAAGAAGCGAGACTCAAGCGTCTGAGCCAGAAAGTGAAGGATCCATGGCTCCCTCGAGTCACCCTCACACTCGGTCTGGGTTCATGGCCGATGGCAATGAGGAAGACAACAACGAAACTCTCAGATGTATCGAAGTTCTCGAGACGAAGTTAGATACACTGACGGACACCCTAAAGACCATGTCTTCGATCATAATCGACCTCAAGTGTAGCATGGCTCCCGCTTCCTCTACATCAGCATATGATCCACCAACCAATGACGAATCCAGCAGGTTGCCTACTGCCAACCAGGCAGGACCATCCTCTTCTACTCCATCGGCTACAGGCTCCGTAATGTCGACCGAGATACAGCAGGCCACCAAGGAGTTGTATGCTCGTCATTATACCAAAAAAATCAAGCAACGCTCTGAAAGATGGGGATCCGGCAGCCATACCCTGCCGAGTGGGACAACGTCGTCTATCCTCCCAAATACAATCCGCACACGCTTATACCTTATGAAGGGAAGGGGTCTCCCCGATAATACTAGAGGTACTTTGCCTCAATAACGGGGCACCTTCCAAAGGAAGATGCCCTCTTGTCCAACATATTCCTAGGAGCCCTGTAGGGAGTAGCATATGAGTGGTTCTGTAGTCTTTTGGACGACTGCATCTCGTCATTTGAAGACCTGAAGACTCGGTTCATGGACTGATTCAATGAAGCAGGCATGGATATGCCCATGTCGACACTAATAGAAATTATCAAGAGGAAGAAAGAGCTTGTCCGTGCATACATCTTGCGCTTCCGCCAGGCACCCTCAGATTACCAACCGGCATGCCCGAGCCCAAGCTCATGGACTCCTGCCATAAAAACATGTTGCCCGATATAAAATTGTGGCACAGTGCTTCCTGCACGGAGTGGATGCCTTTCATTATAGAGGCGGATATCGCACAAAGGAAAGCCCAGGATACGCAGCTCAAGGGGCTACACTTTTTTGCACCCGAAGACAAAGGGAGACACTCATACAACAACAACCTCAAAGATAGAAAATGCAAGCAAGCCATTATCGTCAACTACTCCAAAGGTTCAGTAGCTGCGAACCCCAAGTCTGTGGAGGCGCAGAGGCCAAGAGAGACTTACTCCTTCAATGACGAGGATACGCTGGAGCTCTTCGAGATGCTTACGAAAAGTGGCAAACTGTCCATCCCGGCACCCAGGCATCATGATGAAGTGGGAAAGGTGGACCATCCCAAGTACTACCATTATCACCAGTATGTCCATCACTCAACATAGGACTGCTATGTGTTGAAGGGGCAAATTTAGCGCCGCATTAACACCAACGTCATATCATTGGATTACGAAGAGAAGACCATCACGGCCAACATGGTTACTCTCCAGTTCGGAAGTTTTCCAGTCACAGAGGTACAAGATGAACCAGTAATCATCGTGAATCTCTCGGGAAACATTTCATGACCTCATTTCTAAAATGTTATCCTAAGACATTTCTACCATGTACTCTCTACCTCTGAGTAGTCACCTCCTCAATAATAGCTGTAAGCTGTCATAATCATTAAAAAACATTTAAGTCCATATTACCTCTGAATGTCTACCATGTCCATATTACCTCTGATTAGTCATCCCGTTATGATAACCGCAAAGTTGTCATAACTCCAAAGAAAAAAAATAGTTACGTCCATATTACCTCTGAACTCTTAATCTAGGAAGAAGGATGCTTGCCATGTCCATATAACATCTGAGCAATGTACCATTTTCGTGACAATTCTCCACAAATGTCATCTATAGAACCTTTCACGTCCATATTACCTCTGAGTCGTTCTATACCCCAGGAGAGTCTATCTTTATCATGTCTATATTACCTCTGAGTAAGGAAAGTGTCTCTATAAAAACTCTCCTATTTTCCATGTCCACATAACCTCTGAGTAAACACCTCGTCCCTAATAAAGCTATCCCCTCTGAGGGAATTCTCATCTCTGTACAGGGTTCACAACCGTGAAGAAGGATATAACAAAAAGGAAAAAAGAAACTCCAGATACAAGGAAGGCAATGTTTTCTATTACAAAATGCGCATATAATCTCTCACAAGTTGAAGGACAAAAGGAAGTAGGAAATGAAAACTGGAAAGACTGGTCCTGAAGGTCGTCCAGCCGGTTTATCAGATGAGCCCTCCGCTGTGCGATCCATGTGCGGGCCCTTCAGTCGGCCTCCTGACGTCTGGCAGTCTCATCTCCGACAGAGGTCAAAGCCTGACGTGCAAGAGCCAATTCGGCCTAACGAGTGCTGATATCCGTCTTCTCTCGCATCAGAGCCTCCGAACATTGGTCAAGGACTTCTCCCTGGTCATCTGATTCCTTTAGTCCATCCTCGACAAGGACCAGAGCAACAGTCAGATTCTGAATCTATTCCTGGAGGTTTCTGCAGTGCTTCTCCATGGCTGGACGACGACAGACTCGATCCCCTTCGGCGTCAGCCATCTCAAAAATCTCTGATTCGACTTCTACAAATCGATCAAAAAAAGCCTTGTACATCTGCTCTTGGCGGGATTCTTCGGAGGTTATCTTCTCTAGTTCTGTCGTGGCGCTAAGATCGGCAAATTGTCATCAAGGCCTTGATGTTCCAAAGTAATGGCGTCCAGATCATCCAGTAAGACACTCGCAATCACAACCTAAGCACCATACTCAGGATGGACATGTAGTAGTACCAACTGGACTTCTACTAGGTTCTACACCCACCCAGCCAGGGGTTGACCATGCAAAGTGCTCTCTATACTACGACTCAAAGCATCACGGAGGGTGCTCAACAAGAGTTTGGCACAATATTCTTAATCAGCCTGACTCATAGCGGTCGTCGGAGAAGTCGCAGTAAAAGATTATGGAACAGAGAGAACAATATGCTCAGGGCCAGGAGGCACAGCCGAAGTAGAAGGCACAGTTATAAGTATCGAAGAGAGGGATGGAGCAAAAATAGAACCCGACAGTGGCTGGTATTCGGTAGACTCCTCAACAGACCCCTTAGCGATGCCGATCAGAGCTCGCCCAATCGTAGGGATCGCCAGTTCATCAGTCCTTATAACTGGCCCCTCTGGAGAGGCCGCAATGATCGATTCTTGCATGACCCCCTCAACAGGGATCTCAGAAGAAACTCCATCGGTAAGCCCAAATAAAGTCCGGAAAAGGAACTCCTCCACTAAACAGGCATCACCCCCTCACCCGATTCTATCTATTCCCCGAAGTGCTCTGTCACGACCCGTACCCAGTATAGGGGCACGAGAAGTGGGTACTGTAGAAGCATGGAAAAGAATAAAGAAAGATCCATGCGGCCAGAGAGCCCCCTGCGTCTCAGATAGTTCATGCGGCTCAAGTATCCATGCGGCTCGAGCGTCTATGCGGCCGAGCCAGGCCAAGGGGGTATTAGGATTAGGTTTAGGGTTTGGTCATGGGCTACCACTCATCAATTGCTAAAAAGGCCCACTCACAAAAAGGCTAAAAGGCTTTATGAAAAATAGCCTAAAAAAATGAATTAAAAGTTTCCTAAATTAGACAATGCCTCTAAAATGAAATCTAAATGGCCAAAAATTAATTCTAATCACATGGTTAGTCTTCTACTCAGGGTTGACTATGGTTATACCACCTTCTACTACTCGAAACATCAATCAAAGCTACACAACAATCAATTTAATTAATAAATTAATATAAAAAATCCAAATAATGCACAATGACTAAAATACCCCTAATTAGAAAAAGTGAGTGTGACAAATCTACCCACCTTAAAATAATTTCGTCCTCGAAATTAAGGACAAAACTGTAATGATGAGAATGATAGAAAATCATACCTCAAGGCTGAAAAAATAAGGGTATTACTTGCGCATCTCATCCTCCCTCTCCCAGGTAGACTCACCTGCAGAGTGATGCCTCCAAGCTAGGCGAACCAAAGGTTTCGTCTGGTTTCTCAGCACATTCTCTAGTCGATTCAAAATCTCCACAGACTGTACTGGATAACTAAGAGTAGGGCCCACCTCGATCTCAGAATAATCCAGTACATGGCTGGGATCTTCCACATACCGTCTCAACTGCGACACGTGAAATACATTGTGGACTCCCTCTAATGCAGGTGACAAGTCCAGTCTGTATGACACGTCACCGACTCTTCCACTGGTAACGAAAGGTCCAGTGAAGTGCGGACTAAGCTTTCTACCTCTACTAAAGCGGATAGTGCCACGCGTCGGAGGTATCCTCAGGAATACCAGATCTCCAACCTAGCACAAACATGGTCTCAACATAACTATAACAATCACATGATCAAACAAAATCACAAAATAACAAAATCCTAATCCTAAGTCTAAGCTGTACCTCAAACTGCAAAGGTCTTCGGTGGCTATCGGCTCAATGTTGTTGTCTGTCCAGCGCCATGCGAAGTCGATCTCTGACGAGCTTCATCTTCTCGGCTACGTCAACAACCATCTCAGGTCCCAATAAAGCTCGCTCTCCAATGTCATCCCAAGACAAGGGAGTACGACACCTACGCCCGTACAACGCCTCGAATGGTGATATCCCAATGTTGGCCTGGAAAATGTTGTTGTATGCAAACTCTACCAAATACAAATAATCCTCCCAGGAACCTCCAAAATCCAGGACACAAGTCTGCAGCATGTCCTCGAGTGTCTGAATAGTCCTCTATGACTGTCCATCTGTCTGAGGGTGGTATACAGTACTGAACTTGAGTTGAGTGCCCAAACTAGTCTTCAGACTCCACCAGAAATGGAAAGTAAAGTGACTATCCCGATCCGAGACAATGCTCACCGGAACTCTGTGTATTCTGATAATTTGTCGCATATACATCTCTGCTAGCCTCTTAGTAGACGTGCCCACTTTAAATGGCAAAAAGTGGGCTGATTTGGATAACCTGTCTACGATGACCCAAATTGCATCGTTCCCTCCTTGTGTACACGACAATCCAGAAACAAAGTCCATCGTGATGTGCTCCCACTTCCACTTCGGAATAGGCAATGGCTGTAACAGCCCTCCTGGCCGCTGCCTTTTTGTCTCAACCTGCTGACAGACGAAACATCTGGCTACGAAGCATGCTACCTCCCGCTTCAACCAATACCACCATACATGCTCCTTCAGATCCCTATACATCTTGTTAGCTCCTGGATGCATTGAGTACTGAGAACGATGGGCCTCCTGTATAACTCGCTCCCGAAGCTCTCTGCTGGGCACACATAGTCTAAAACTGTACCTCAATGCGCCATCATCTGCAAGAATAAACTCATCATCCACCAATTCTGCTCGGACCTGCTCTCGGATATACCACAGAGTAACATCGCCGAACAGAGCCGACTTGATCCTCTCTATCAAGTCCGACTGAATCTGAAGGCCCTACATCTGTATATGAACTCCTGGCACAATCACCTCGATCTCCAGGCTCTCCAAATCTGCTAACAAGTGACGATCCATCGTCAAACACATAGCTACCGGATACTTACTCAAGGCATCGGTAACCACGTTGGCCTTTCCTGGGTGATATTACAAGTAAATGTTGAAGTCCTTCATCAACTCCAACCATCTGTGCTGCCTCATGTTGAGCTCGTTCTGTGTAAACACATACCTCAAGCTCTTACGGTCTGTGAAGATCTTCACACGCTCTCCATATAGATAGTGCTTCCACAACTTAAGAGCAAAGATAACTGCCGCCAACACCAAATCTTGGGTAGGGTAGTTCTTCTCATGCGGACATAACTGCCTGGATGTATAGGCAATCACCTTCACATGCTGCTATAAGACACAATCCAGATCCTTCCCTGAGGCGTCACTGTTGATAGTAAAGCCGCCTGATCCTAATGGCAATATCAGAATCGGGGCTGTCATCAGTCGCTTCTTCAGCTCATCAAAAGCAACCCGATACTCCTCTAACCAGATAAACTCTGCGTCCTTCCGGGTCAGCCTAGTCAATGGCTCTATAACCTGAAAGAAATCCTGAATGAACCTCCTGTAGTAGCCTGCCAATCCCAGAAAGCTCCTGATCTCCGCAAATGAACTCGGTGATGTCCATGCCTCAACTGCTCTGATCTTATTCAGGTCGACTGAGATCCCATCTTCGGTCATAATATGACCTAGGAAATCAACTCAATCCAAGAAGAACTCACACTTCGAGAGCTTGCCACAAAGCTGCTCCTTCCTGAGAGTCTCCAGAACCACTCTCAAATGCTCCTCATGCTCCTCCGGGGTCTTCGAATACACCAAGATGTCATCGATGAACACCACCATGAACTTGTCTAAGTACTGGTGGAACACCTTGTTCATCAGGTTCATGATCACCGCCGGGGCGTTAGTTAAACCAAACGGCATCACCATGAACTCAAACTGATGTAATCCTATTTAAAATAACAATAAGTCACAACATTGTCTAAAATATCATAAGAAAGGTCTACAATACAATTCTACATGATTCTAGGTTCTTCTAGGTCAAAGTAAACCCTTGGTCAACTCTGGTCAACCCTAGTCAACTGTGGTCAAACCTGGTCAACTATGAGTCAACTAGTCCATTTACTAATTTTTTGGTCAAACACAAGTTATCAAGTCATGCTAAGTCCGTTTGAGTCGATTTGGATCAAGTTTGACCCAAAGTTGACTTTTGTCAACTTGGTTAACTTGCTAGTCAACTCAACTAATCTAGGCTCATTGGGTTAATCCTAAACTGACTCATTACTCCCTAGGTTACACTGAATAGCAAACACATTTATATATACTTATAAAGGGAAAAATTAGAGGGTGTGTGTGTGTGTCGAGTGAAGGGCTGCTATAGGGGTCAAAACTGAAACAAAACTTATATATATATTCTACATATATATTATATATTATATATATATATATATATATATATATATATATATATATATATATATATATATATATATATATATATATATATATATACTAAAATATATATATATATATATATATATATATATATATATATATATACTAACATTTATACATATATATATAGGAAGGAAAGGAAAAGGGTGAGTTCATGAAGGGGGGATTGAATTTCAGATCTGAGGTTGATATGTATATCTATATATACACCACAACCTATCTATACCTATACATTAGTAATTATATATATATATATATATATATATATATATATATATATATATATATATATATATATATATATATATATATATATATATATATATAATATATATATATATATATATATATATATACATAGAAATAACAAAAGAGGATTTATATATATCATATATGGTAGAAATATTTGGATGTAAAGTTATAGAGTAAAACCCACAAGTCCAGAACCTATATAACTTCATTTAAACTTAGAGAATCTGAGTTAAATCTCAGAAAATCGAAATATAACAAAACAACTCAATTATATGTATAAGTCAAAATCAGAAACCCCACGTAAAGCCCAAAATACAAAATACTCAACTAGAACTCATTTAAACTTGGCAAATACGAAGGTGTCTTTCGTCAGAGTGTCTGAGCTGTCATTTTCATCAGTTTTGACAGTGTTTGTCAGCTTTATCAGAAGGACGGATCAACTTGGCAGCATATCTTCTTTCTGCGGCTCGAATCAGTCTGGTTGTAGATGGGCCGCATGGGGTGCTGAATCTGTAATACGGCTCTCCTTTATACGGACCAGTTTGGCCAAAAGTGCTCATACGACCAATTGTCATCCGCATGAACCCTATATTTTCTTTGCTTCTACAACCCCTAATTAGAAAAGTGAGTGTGACAGCACATTGCCAACAAAAGAAGGAGGCGATCTTTGAATAATCGAAGAGATTACTAAAAAGGAAGGAGATCATATCATAAACTGATCGAATCTAACAAATCAACCTCATCAATAAGAACGCCAGATACATAGGAGTGAGTCGTATAGAGTAGTTCGAGAAGCTATTAATTATCATATCGTCAATGGAGTAAAGGTTGTTAGTCCCGGGGCTTGATCAAAGATGGCAGACTCGATGTAGAGACCAGAGGTTCAAACAAACGTTCCCCTTTTGATTATTCTCGAGATCCATGAGGAACACTGTAACACAAATCTGATTACAAAAACAACAATAATCAGAAAATAAATCTCACGTTTTTCCTCGCAATCGTAGTTGCTGACGGGCGAAAATGAGTTACAACTCAGATAAAGGAGAAGAAAGATGAAAGAATAAGAGAAAATGTTCTTGCTGGGGTGATTAAGATCACCGTTGCTCAAAGCAAGATTTGCTCCACCACGATCTGCTTCCAGGAACTAACAAGTTCATGAAGAACTTTTGAAACGCTCGTAAGTCAATATTTGACACTTGAACGGGCTTCCTGGACTTTACGGACTCCCTTAACTCTCTTCTTGGTGCCTCTATCAAAGGAGGCCAAAGGGCTCCATTTATAGAGTGGATTGAGACATTACCTCTTCTCCTATTCGATGTGGGACTAAAATACCAATACTCAAAAATAGAGTTTGATATTTTAGATCATCCCACAATCAGCATAGAAGTATGATAATCCATGCCTACCCCCCGAACACTCCCGTGCATGCACGAGACATCCTGGAGTCCGTGTCCGATTTCGAGTCCGCACAACAAAAATCAACTTCCATCATTATTGGAATTAATCCTTTTTCCTTCTAGGAAACTACTCCCATATGACACACACTTGTGCCCTACCACACCTCATGTGCACACCTCAACACAAACAATGCATTATATTGAGATACTCACCATTTGGTGTAGCCGATGTGGGATTATCTTTCCTAGTCCAAAGGCAAAAATACGAACAATCTCCCATATATCTCAATATATGGGTGGACCGTTCCCCACAGTGACTGTCCATCATACATTAAGAGAGATGTCGCTACGACTTGAATCTTTCCGCATAGGTTAAATAACAGCATGATACAAGAATGAACTAAGCCTTGAATTCTATACCATAACTGCAATTCTTTCTGCTCACATAATGATATAAACTTTGCTTCTAGCTGCACATTAAAGGCCTTGTGCCAGCCTGGTTTCAGTGTATAATTTTTGGGCGTCTACAAGTTTAACCTCAAGAGACGGCCTGATATCTCTGTCCATACACTATAGGTGAGTTCTTTATAAAGAGTCATGGCATGAAGCATTACACTTCTTTGCGGTGCTACGCCGCTATGACATGGCTTAAAGCCAAGGCTTTACCCCACCTGGGTACCTCACCGTAGTGTCATACTAGTGTAGCATCAGGTTAGAAGGCTCTTTGTTGTGCCAAACAACCCAACATGAAGCGTTGCACTTCCGTGCGGTATTACGCCGCTATGACATGGCTCATAAAGTCGAGGCATTACCCTCCTGGTACCTCTTCGTGGTGTCATACCACTATAACATGAGGACATCGTCCTCTTTGTAGTACTATCTACCTCTCTTTATTACGATTATCATACAATATTACGCTACCTGACTATTTGTGGTGCTACTCCGCTATGACTTGGCTCACAAAGCCGAGGCATTGCCCTAACCGAGAACCTCATGGTAGAGTCACCATACTATAGCATGGAGTTACACTCCTTGTAGTGCTGCGCTACCGTGCTTCCTGTAAAGCACTCCAGGCATTCACTCTGCCTGAGAACTCATTAAGGCATTTAAGCCAACCTTCCCACTAGATTCATTTTCTGCAGAAAACAACGGTAGACAACAGTGGTTGTAGGTCTATAACCTCTCCAAGCCACAGAGGACAAGTACCCACCGTTCCTGATATTCTTCTAATTAATAGTCCTTCCTTGAACCAAAAGCTAGATGCCTAGTAGATTTTCTTTAAACTAATAGCATAAAACTTTATGGTAGGAATGTAATAACACAATATCAGAATACCTTGAAGCCTATTTACAAGCTGTGTCATCGACCATCTAGCGCTTGAGGCCCTTGGTGAACGGATCCGCCAGGTTCTCTTGACTCCGAACATCAATCACTGCAATAACACCCCTCTTGATGAGATCGTGTACTGCCGTGTGCTTCAACCGCACAGTCCTCTTCTTCCCGTTGAATAGGTTATTTGATGCCACCGCCGCAGTCGCCTGGTTGTTGCAGTATATCGGTATCACCGGTATTTGTGCCCCAACCACTAGAAGATCATACATGAGCTTTTGAAGCCATTCTGCTTTCTCTGTTGTGGTATCAAGTGCAAAGAACTCAGATTCCATGGATGACCTCGAGAGCATAGTCTGCTTCTTCGATTTCCACGATATAGCAGCACCACCTATCATAAAAATGTATCCACCTGTGGACCTCTCACTCTCCACTTCTGAGCACCAGTTGGCATCACTGAAGCCTTCCTCTACCGGTAGATCTCTACTGTAGTGCAGTGCATATGTCTGAGTCTTCTTGAGATATCTCATAATCCGTTTTACTGCTTCCCAGTACTCAATGTCTGGATTGCTCGTGAAACGACTCAACATTCCCACAACGAAAGCTATGTTAGGCCTTGTGACAGTTGTAGCATACATCAAACTCCTGATGACGCTAGCTTACTCCAACTACCTGTCGCTTTCCTTCGAGTTTGGCTCCAGCTTCTGATAACCCCGTTACGGCCTATCAATTAAAGGAAGATCATGATACCCGTATCGAGTGAGCATCTTCTCAATATAATGAGATAATGACAGCGCTAATCCAGTGTCTGTCCGGATGATCTTGAGTCCCAAGATGACATCAACATACCCCAATTCGTTCATACTTAATTTCGTCGAGAGGAACTTCTTTGTCTGCGTAACACAGCTTATATCCGTACCTAGGATTATCATGTTGTCCATGTATAGACAAATGATGACTCCTCTTCCGTCAGAAAACTTCGTATAGACACACTTGTTGTTTCACTGACCTTGTAGCCATTTAACCTTATGACTTTGTCAAAATTCTCATGTCACATTTTGGGAGCTTGCTTTAAACCGTACAAAGATTTTACGAACTTGCAGACTTTGTTTTTAAGACCTTTGACGACAAATCCTTCTGGCTGTTGTATGTAGATCTCTTCGATCAGCTCGTTATTTAGGAATGCCATTTTCATATCCATCTGATCTATCACCATCTTATGTATCGCTGCAAGAGTAATCAATATTCTGATGGTGGTCATCCGGGCTACTGGAGCATACGTATCAAATTAATCGATCCCCTACTTCTGAGAAAACCCCTTTGCCACTAGCCTGGCCTTGAACTTGTTAATGGTTCCATCAGCTTTCATCTTCTTCTTGAAGGTCTACTTACATTCGACAGTTTTTGCTCCTTCAGGTAGATCAACAAACACCCAAGTATTGTTGGAGGTGATTGATTCAATTTTATTGGCTATCATCTCCTTTCAGAAAATAGCATCTTTAGTCTTTATCGCCTCATCATAGGTAAGCAGATCTGCTTCTACATGATTGGTGATGAAGTCATCTATGAAGTTCTTCGGCCTGTTCGTACGCTTCGACGACGGCTCAGCGAGTTCTGGTTCAATCGTTGTCTCCACAACAACAACTTTATCCTGGACAACTAGATCATTGAAGATCTCATTCTCCTTTGCACCTTCATCATTCTCCAAAATGTCCGTTAGAACAATGTTCTTGTGCCTTACAAACTTGTCTTCAAAATATCCAGCATTGCGAGATTCGATGATATGATTTGACTCAATATCAAGAAATCTTTGAGCATCACTCTTCTCGACATACCCCAAGAAGATCGTCTTCGTAGTCCTTGTCCCCAGCTTCTGAACCTTAAGATCTGGGAGCTTCACATAAGACAGACACCCCCACACTCGAATGATATTCAAGTTAGGTCTGACTTTGAACCAAAGTTCATGAGGAGTTACGTCCGAAGTTGCATACGACACTCTATTTAGAATAAAAGTGGCCATCAATGCAGCTTCTCCCCAGTAGCATTTAGGAAGACCTGCAGTTAACAGCATTGAGTTTATTATTTCTCTCAATATTTTGTTCTTTCTCTCGGCTACTCCGTTATATTGAGAAGAATATGGAGCAGTAGTCATGTTTATGATTCCATGTTCTTTGCAGAATAATGTGAATTCATGAGACCGATACTCTCCACCTTGATCACTTCTTAGCCTCTTTAGTTGTTGTCTAGTTTACCGTTCAGCCTCGGCCCTGAACTCCTTGAACTTCTCGAACCCTTAATCTTTAGACTTGAGCAAGTAGACGAACACGTACTTTGAGAAGTCTTTGATGAAGGTTATAAAATACTTCATCCCAGCTTTTGTAGAGAATTGCTTGAAGTCACAGATATCAGAGTGCACCAACTCCAGAAGATCTGTGCTTCGTTTGACCCGAAGAAAGGGTTTTCTAGTGATCTTTGTCTTAGCATATACTTCACACTTCTCTACCTTACCCCCACATTTGGAGATAAGTCCTAGACTGGACATTTTGTTAATTTATTTATAGTAAACATGTCCTAGCCTGTTATGCCACAACTCACGAGAATAATCAAAACCAACGATTGCATTGATTACATTTGACTGGTTTACACGCTGAATTTTGAACATCTCTTTGGTTTGAAAATCTTTTTCGAAGTAATTTCCCTTCTTGGACATCACCATCTAGCCAACATTGATGTCCATCCTCAAGCCTACGTTGCTAAGCAGGCTTCCAGAGATCGAGTTTTTTACAATCACCGGAACGTGCTTCACACCGTGAAGCGTCAGAGTGTTCATGGATGTGAGTTTCAGCTCCACAGTTCCGACCCCTAAAACTTTAGTTTGGGCTTGGTTCGCTATGATTACTTTTTCAGAAGTTGGCTGGTATTGGATGAACCAATCCTTGCCAGAGCAGATATGGCAGGTCGCACCAGTGTCTATCCAACAGTCAGAGTCATCCCCCACAGTTGTGATATGGGCAATCATAGCAACAATGATAGAAACCATGGAAACCTTGCTAGGCTCACCTTGCTCAGCTTATTTGGGCTAGGATTTGTATTCACTCTTTTAGTGGCCCTTCTTGCCGCAGTTGAAGTAAGTCACGTGGGACTTGGACTTCTGTTGCTTGAACGAAGGACCCTTCACTTTCAGTTTAGTGGAGTCCTTCTTCTTGTGATGAGAAGCCACCTGCTTCTCCTTGAACTCTCTTATCTGCACCAAGTTGGCCTTAGCCAATTGGTTGGACAGAGAGTCCACCTTCTGTTGAGATCGTATTTCGTCCTCAACGTGGATCTCTTATAAAGATCTTCCAAGCTAATGTCCAGCTTCTTCCGATTTATTATAGCATAGAAGTTGCTCCAACCAGCAGGAAGTTTCGAGACTATCCCTCCAACGATAAACTTGTCGACGAGGGTCATCTTCTTTTCATCTAACTTCTGGCACAACTTCAGGAATTCCTTCACTTGATGTAGCATCGCCATCTCGTCTTGGAAGAGCCACTTGTGGTACTTATCGACGATGAAGATTTTGGACCTGTTCTCATCATCTTCATATAGCTTGCCCAAAGAATCCCAAATCTTTTTCCTTTCACCTTCTTGGAATATGACTCTGCCAAAGAGTCTTCCATAGAATTGAGAATCAGCAGGTTACAGATGTTGTTTTCTCTCTTTTATTTGCTCTATTTGACGAGTGCAGCAGCAATAGCATCGGCAGATCCTTCTTCTAGAATCGTCAGTTCATCAAATCAACACGTGGTCTACGTCCACGAGTTGAAGATTAAGGGTGGCCTTCCTCTTATAGATTTGGAAATGTTCTCCATCGAATTTCTCCAACTTGTTAAAGCTGGTATCGATGAGAGAAGCACGAGAGTTTTCCATCTACAAGGATCTTGCTTTGAGATTGTTAGTCCCGGTGCTAGATCAAAGATGGTAGACTCGATGTCGAGATCAGAGGTTCAAACAAACGTTCACTTTCTGATTATTCTCGAGATCTACGAGGAACACTATAATACAAATCTGATTACAAAGCAACAATAATCAGAAAAAAAAATCTTACGTTCTTCCTCACAATCGCAGTTGCAGACGGACAGAACTGAGTTGCAACTCAGATAAGGAAGAAGAAAGAAGAAAGAAGAAAAAAGAAAGAAGAAGATGAAAGGTTCTTGCTGGGGTGATTAAGATCACCGTTGCTCAAAGCATGATTCACCCCGCCATGATCTGCTTCCAGGAACCAGCAAATTCACGAAGAACTTCTGGAATGCTCGTAAGTCAATATTTGAGACTTGAACGAGCATCCTCGACTTTACGGACTCCCTTAACTCTTTTCTTGGTGTCTCTTTCAAAGGAGGCCAATGGGCTCTATTTATAGAGTGGAGTGAGACTTCACCACTTCTTCTATCCGATATGGGACTAAAATACCAATACTCAAAAATAGAGTTTGATATTTTAGATCATCCTACAATCAGCATAGAAGTATGACAATCCACGCCTACCCCCCGAACACTCCCATGCATGCACGAGACATCCTGGAGTCCGTGTCCGAGTCCACACAACAAAAATCAACTTCCATCTTTGTTGGAATTAATTATTTTTCCTTCTAGGAAACTACTCCCACATGACACAAACTTGTGCCCCACCACACCTCATGTGCGCACCTCAACACAAGCAATACATTATATTGATATACTCACCATTTGGTGTAGCCGATATGGGACTATTTTTCCTAGTCCAAAGGCAAAAACACCAACAAAGGTGTCATTACAGTACCCGATCTCCATCAGCACACTTTTCCAAAATCTTTATTTGTATTAACAAATCCTTCTTGTTATGGTTTTGTTGTACTGTTTAAAATCGTATTATATCAAAGAAAGGAAAGGAGTCTTATTTCAAATTATCTCCTCTTCCCTTATCCCCCTGAAAGACATTTGTCATCCCAAGCAATCTTTCTACCAAAAATTCGATGGCGAGCAGTAGAATTGAATGAAGAGCCAAGAGATAGCTTTCTATATAGTAATGTTGATATCAATGAACTGCTTCAATTCTTACCAAAGAAGCAACTTTATTCCTTACGGTAGATAATGTATCATTACCTTTTATGTCCTTGTGGATTGTACATAGCGACATGTCTGTCATTCGTAATTTGGGAACATTTGCGTGTAAGTCGCCCCTGTTTTTTGATGGAGCTGAAACAATGTGCTGCTACTCCTATACGTTCCATTGGATGTAATATGAAAGAATAGCTGAGCATATCTTACCCTCGGCATAGTATTACAATAGATCATTTACATATCTAACTTTTTGTTGTTGAGAACTTTGATGTTGTGCCTGATAGTATTAAGATATTTTTTATGGATGTAGCATTTATCAATATGTACACTTTTGTATGATATATACATGATATTAGTATTTTACTTCTTGAAGTCGTCGTACTAGAAACGGGAAGATGGCGGCAAGGTAGAAGTTGAGTGAGGGATCATTAGTAGCTTTTGAACTTTCACGCATAGATTTTGGCAAAAATTTTAAAGGTCTATGTTTCTCTTCTTCTTCTTTTTCTCCCAGAGGGTAGCCTCTTTAGTTGTGCAGGGACGAGTCTTCTATAGGAGGATGTAGTGCCAGATGACAAGGATGTACTTGCTGGAGAAATGACAGTAAAATGTCAAGTTACCGAAAACAAAATCGATCTGACCGTCACGATTAAAATACGCGACCTTGTAAAGAGCTACTCTAGCACTACAAGCAAATTACCACCTTATAATACAGTCAAGGTGTTGTTGTTTCTTTCATGCAATTCTCTTAATGATATGTTTGTATCATACACCTTAGGATGTTGTTATATGTTCACTATAGGAAGTATGGTTAAATCGTCCAATTAATCAACTATTTTGCCTTCTTGGTACCAATGGAGCGAAAAAAATAGTACGATTAGTTGTTTGACCGGTATTACACCAGTTACTCGAGAAGATGGTAAGATTTGTTGCATCTCCCTCTACCACCACATTACTTGATGTTTACAGGGAGAAATCGATGATAAAATCCGTTGTTGCTTCTGAAAGCACTGATCTATGGATGCTCCGTGCGAAACTCTATCGGTATGTCAAACATTCGAAGGATGATAGGAATTTGTTGTAACCTCCTTGAACCAAATTTTGATATTTTTCTAAATTTACAACTTTCTATATTTCTAAATTTTCTTAAAGCTTTGAAATCACGAATTTCAAATTTTTTCTTTAATTAACTATGTAAAATATATACTTTATAATCTTAATATTCTTTATGTTCGTGCTTATTAATTTTGGCCTGAAAATAATTTTGGCCTAAAAATTTTTTTTGCCTGAAAAGCCTAATAATCAAAGATGGTATATTTGGATTTTTATATTGGACTATAGTCTGTTAAATATAAATTTTCTATATAAATTATTATTGGACCGGATTATTTAGTATATGGAAATATTTAGCCTTATATGATATTCCTATTTTTTATAATGTATTTTTGGGCATGATTGATATTTGGTCATTGCCCTAACCCCTATGGAAGAGCTTCCTAGAAGTTTCTCCCATATTCCTTGCTTGGAAAGCAAGCATTTATCATTTATTTAATAGGCTACTCCCATTCTTCAACCACCCACATCACTTTCCAATCATTCCATTCAATCTATCCGTGCATCATGTCTGTGTCCATCCATTTTATTATATTTGCATATCCAATCTCTGTGTCCAATACACTGGACAAGTTCCACCAACCAATCCTTATGTCGTGTCGATAAGCAGACAAGACACACACCACTCATTCACGCACATGCGACCACCTCTGCTCCTTTGTGTCTCCAGCCAAGTCCGACTATCCCAACTTCCCGCCACCTCCATCCACTAACACATCCACTACCAGCATCATGCCTACCACTACCATCATCTGTCGATAGACACCTCCAGTATCCTGAAATAACCACCATCATCAACAATCGCTACCATCGAGCTTCTCCATCGTAGCTAAACTGCCTCCACGCGGCTAGCCACCATTGTACGACCAACTCCATCATCCCCAGAGCCATCAACACTGGCCAATCCGGCAAGATCCAACCAACCACTGGCCTCGCCTCAATGCTGTTGTCACCTCGAGCCGTCTCCACCGCGCCAAGCTCCAGCTCTCCTAGATTTGGGTCTTCCGGTGACCCCACCTCCCGTGCATGATGACCTCCAGATTTGATGATCTGCTATGTGTCACAACGTGGCCGTCAATCCATACTCCGGTGGCTGCCATGACTATCTCGGTCGACGAGCCTCCATGCCGCTTCCTTCTTCGACTACCCCCAACTCCTCCTTGTCGCTGTTTAGCTACAGGCCAGTACCACAACAATACGGCGTGCCAGATCTCGTCAAATCCGTCAACGCCACACCAGTTTTCTGTTGGCCCATTCCATAGTCACACCCGATTTCGATAATCAACATACACTTAAGTCAATACACAAAATATAGAAAATGCTGCTAATCATTTCAGGATACATGAAATCAAATTCAACGGACGATGTACTGCATCAAACAAAGCGTCAACATCATCAAATCTTCAGAAGACTCATTTCTCTTTTTATTATGTATTTTATATTTTATTGAGTCTAGGATTTATTTTGTAAAATCTGTTTTGGTAATACTGGCTTAGGGTCAAAACTGTCCACATTCCAAAAGCCTACCTATTTACCATTCGTATTTCATTTACAAAATATTTCAAAAACATATTTTAAAAATAGCCTTTACAAATAATTTTACAAATAACCAAAAACATATTTTGAAAATTGTTTTTACAAATGATTTTCAAATATCTCCTGACAGAACTGGTAACCGAGTTCGGCCCGAGTTCGGTCCGAACTCTGACCGAGTTCGGTCAAAAATGATTCAAACTTCTGTTGCCTCCAAATCAGCGAGCAACGTCTCTTTGCGAGAAATTTGCATCCGAACTCTGCCCGAGTTCGGTTCGAGAAAATACCTATAAATAGAGAAGAACTTTTCATTTCAATTCATTCATTCTTCATTCTCTCTTCTCTACTACTCAAGTGTTTTCAAATGATCTAAGATTTTCAAATCATACTTATACATCTCTTAGCCAAAAGCCAGTACTATCAGAGTTGATTTAGAATCTTTTGGTGTTTCAAGAGTTGTAAAGAGGTCATTCCAAGTTCAACAACATTTCCTGTTGTGGAGCTGGTCGTTCGCTCGTCACAAAGCACGGTGTGTGTTGTGGAGCTGGTCGTGCGCTCGTCACCAAGCACGGTGTTGTAAGAGACTGCAAGCTCTCAGTTAAAGCTTGTGCCATAGTGGATTAACATCGAGCAAGAGTACTCGAGACTGGATTAGTCCTTTCAGAGGGTTACCAGTATATATCGCTGTGTCACTGAGTTTGAATTCTCTATCTTTATTTACTATCTCTTATATCTCTGCCATAGTTTAATTTTTAATTGGTGATTATTTTCCGCTGCACACACACACTCTATTCACCCCCCCACTAGAGGTGCTCAACGGTCCTACAATTGGTATCAGAGCAGGTTATATTCTTATATAACATACCTTAGAGAGTATATATATATGGCAGCCGTGAAATCTATATTCAACGGTGAAGGGCAATCCACAAATAGACCTCACCTATTTGATGGAACAAATTATACCTACTGGAAAACACGAATGACTTTCTTTCTAAAGTCTCTCGACTTTGATCTTTGGTCAATAGTCATTGATGGTTATAAGAAACCAGCACCAACAGTGGTTGAAGGCCAGCTGGTGGAAAAGACCCATGATAAATACACTGAAGCTAAAAAGGCTAAAGCTAGCCTAGATGCTCGTGCCATCAATGCACTATTCTGTGCAATTGACAAAACCGAGTTCAACAGAGTTTTAACATGTAAGACTTCTCACGAAATTTGGAAACTCCTTGAGGTAACCCATGAAGGGACTTCCCAAGTGAAGGAATCCAAAATTAGTAGACTGACACAGGAGTATGAATCTTTTAAGATGAAACCCAGTGAGTCAATTACACAGATGTTTACTCGTTTCCTTGATATAACTAATCATTTACAATCTCTTGGTAAGGATTACAGCAATCACGAGAAGATCAGAAAAGTGCTGCAGGCTCTAACAAAGAACTAGAATCCAAAAGCCACAGCAATCATTGAAGGAAACGATCTCACCATGTCACGACCTGCACCCTAGAGTTAGGGCACGAGAACGTAACAACGCCCAGCCTACGCCGCAGTGTCGGCGGTAGAACGCTGTCCTAGGTCTCAATGGATCTAACAGTATAAGACTAAACAGTTTATACTCCCCGAATGGGGGTGACATAGCAGATACAGTCTCAATCACATCTACGGTAGAGCATGATAAAGATAGATAAAACATGAAATCTAAAATAAATATAAGAGATAGAAGTCTAAGTGTCTAAGATACATAAACCAAGAAATACATCTCAAAACTCAAATACAGTAATCCACAAAGTAAATACAACTCCAGACAAAATGAAATAACTATCTAAACAACCTCTACTGTGTCTCCTCTAGGCTAGCAGGCAATCCCAGGCCATCTGTAAAATTTATCAACAGGTCCAGTCAGGACAGGAGCGAGCACAATACATCTCAACAGTTCATAGCAGGTTAGAAAATATATTCATGCAGTAAAGTAAGATACAAGTACTGAAAGAAGTACAGTATGTAAACAGAGAGAGAAAGCTGTAATAAAAATATCTACTATAAGTAAAGAACTACCAGTGACTAGTGATTTAGAGCACAAAGTCGACATGTGAACGGCTTGATTGTACATGGCTATACTAAAGAGGCGTACATGGCTATTCTACTTTGGAATTGTTCACATGGCTATTTATACTCTCCTGTACCCCCAATTAATACACAAGGATCAAACCAGGTTATGTTATATGATGCTATGTAACAGCCCTCGAAGGGTAGTAGACCCCGAAGGTGATAGACCCCGAAGGTGATAGACCCCGAAGGTGGTACATAGTAGTCCCATAAATAGGATAAGGATTCTAGGCAGACTCTACGATCATAAGAGTATATGTCGTAAGTGATCAAAGAACCAATGAAGCATATGATACGCCATGTAAGTGAAATACACAGAACATGTAGTACCCGATGCTCCCTAAGGATAACATCTGAAGAAGGGATCCATATAGTACCAATCCGTGTGACCAACGTGACAGTACAAGTAAAGTAATCTACTGCAAGAAATAATTCTAAGCAGGATATGAAATGATCAGAGAATGTACTCGCCTCGATAACCTGAACAGCTGATAAGTATAGGGGGTCCAACTGAAGCCACAAAGTTCTATTTAAAGCAACACAGGTTACAAGGTGTTTGGCTCCTAATTAGAACAACACAAGTCACAACATGTCCAGAAGGGTAATATAAAGTACTACAATGCATTCTACATAAATCTAGGTCAAACTAGGCCAAAGTCAACCCTTGGTCAACTCTGGTCAACTGTACTAGTCAAATTAGGTCAAACTAGGTCATGTCCTAACCCAGTAAGTATTACTAGGCCTAACCAAGACTATCCTAGCAAGCACACATCAATACAAGGCTATACAAGCCAACATACACCCAACTCTATATAGCATGCAATTATTCAATACTCAAATAGGCAAGAATTCACATTGGATATACACTAGGTAATCTATTACTTTAAGCTATATATGTCTATACATATATATACATGCATATATTGGTATTCAACATTAGGTCTATAATCATGGTATTTCAAATGGTTATATAAACTTATATATTACAACACAATATGCTAACATATATATAATATACATACATAGCTAAGTTAACTATATTCATAAATACTTATTTAAGAGGCTATGTGCGTGTATGTGAACATGGCAAAGGGGCAAGTGAGGGTTAAATGGGCATACATAGTGTATACATATCAAAGAGTGTCAAAGTGTAAGTGAACAATGTGTCAAGTGTGATAGTGTCAATATAGTGTAAGGGGGTATATGAGGTAATATAGGATTTGTGTTAACATAGAACATTACATCTCATTAACTTATATATTACATACATTACATCTATTATTACATTACATTCATGCTTGCATTCATTCATCATTTATTATTCTCTTGCACCACTATATGCACCATACATTACATACTATGGAACCTACATATTCATTACAAGCCATACTTATGCATGCTTACATTAGATAGGATACTTACACCTCATACATCATTTATTTAACCATTTACTTATGCTTGTATTCTCTATTTAATTACATAATGTATATATATTAACATGGGTTAAAATCAAATAGAACATTATATTACACACAAGGGTGCACAAAATGCATATGCCGAATAGTAACTCCTACTAATAATCAATAATGTACCATCTCAGCACGAATTAAAATTTAGGATTAAAGTATGTTATAGATCTATGTGTTAGCTTTCCGAAACTTTAAACGGATCGCGTTTTCGTTTCCGGAAACTACCGGAATCGCGAAAACACCGAGAACGCGTTTGTCTTTCGTACAGCTGACACTCAAATAATTCTCCAGAAAGATACAGAAAGAATTAGGCCTACTAATACTTGTTTTTGGAAAGCTAACTTCAATACGCTTCATTTAAAAAAAACGGAAGATTAAACCGAGCTTTGAGCTAGAAGTTATGACATTTCTAAGTTAGGACTGAAATTAAAAACGTGGATAAAAATCATGACGGATTTAGGTAGTTTGAGACAAAAGAACACAAGTATATAACATAATATATCAAGAACTCACTCTCTACACTAATATGTATATATGAGACACTATAGAACACATCTCCAATACAAAAATATGAGATTAAACATGTAATAATTCATTCATACATAACAACAACACATTGTGTATCCAAATTTGGGATTTTCCCACATGGACACAACCACAACACAAAGGACACTCCTATGACCTCCAAATGGACACGAAATGGACACAAATGGAGATACAACTATGGGGTCATTCCTATGGGTTCAAAATAGATCTATATGCATGAGGAAATAAAAAGGAGAAGGGATTTATACCTCCCGGTAGATCGAATCGAAGAAAAGCCTTCCCGGAGCGACACCGACACGTAGAGATTCCAAAAGGACACGAACGAGCTCCGAATCCTCCCAAACTTGGGTAGCTTCCTCCTTGGCTAGAATGGAGAAGGAAAGAAGAAGATTTGGTGGTGAAATGGAATGATTTGGTGGAGAAATTGCTAGGGATTGCTCTCTAGGAATTTGGGGAAGAACAAGAGAGAGAAAAATAGATGGATAATGACAAATGGGAGGCTCAACCCTATCCTTATTGTGGCTGGCCATAAAGGTGGTTTTGTCTTATTAGGAAAAGTCCAAAAGCCCATTTTCTAGTCTATTTACTAGTACATTGGTAAGGGGTTAAGTCGAGGGTAGTTTGGTCAATCCTAAAACACTAATCCATATTAATACTAACCAAAATAATTAGTCTAGTCACTAACTAAAATTAATATCATGTGGACTAAAATTAATATTATGTGGGCCATGCCTAACTAGTGTGTGGGCCCGCTAGAGTCAAAACTATCCCGGGTCCCCGATACAAGTCGGAATGAGTTGAAATTCGAACCCGACTCAAATAACCCCAAAATATTACAATAAATAAATAAATAATTCCAAAATAATTTTAAAATGAAAAATGACAAAAGTACCCCTATTTCTGGAAACTGGGGGTGACAAATCTATCCACCTTAAAAAAATTCGTCCTCGAAATTAAAACAAAACAATCACAGGAAACACATGCAGAAAACAATCTCATTCAAATACTTTTCAAAAAAATCAGCAATAAAAAAAATCTCCTTGAGGCACATCAAACATTTATAAATAAAAACTGATACGTATCCGATACGGACACAAAACCATCACACCTATTAAAGGTCAAAATTAACAATCAGCAATGCAATAAATATCAAAATAATTCAAGGAGGTCTAATGCAAAATATCCTTAGGCCAAAAATGACATTAAAACATCCTAATCACATGGTTAGGCTCTAGGTCAAACAGTCTCTAGGGTTTCTCTAGCAAAACATCAAAATTATAAGTGAAGATTTTAAATAGTTTTAAAATGATTTAAAAAATTACCAAAATTATATCATGATTTAAATGTCAAATCAATAAATGATTAAAATTACAAAATTTCAAAATTACTCTCATTTTAGAAAATTGGGTGTTACAAGTCTACCCACCTTAGAAAAATTATATCCTCGAAATTAAAATGTCCATACTCCCTCTAGGTCAAACCCCCACAAATCAAAGTCCCAGATAAAAACAAATCATGTGATCAAAAGGATGACATACAGGGTCATTGCATACGGTGGTAGTGAAAGTCTCATCTAGGTATACTAGTCATGCTAAACCAAGACGGTCATAGGGTATCAAACACACAAGAAATCTAGAGTGCTAAACTGGAAAAGATACATAAATAACAAATCATCAAAACTGTAAGACAGTCTACCATCCTATGTGAAAGTTGGTACTCAAAAAAAATATATAAAAATAAGAAAGGTAACTTCCAATAATCTAAAAGGGTACAGAAAAATCAATTTCAAAGTTAAAGAATTGAAAGTCACTTGCATTGAAATCCAATCACAATATATATATAGAGAGCGTTAGAGAGGGAAAAGCTGGCATTATGTAATGTTATATGGTTTGTGTGTGTATGGGTGTATGTAAACAAGTTAATATGGTAAGATAGTAGGCATATGTGTAGACAAAATATACATAAAATTGTATATGAGAAATTGGGTTTCAAAACAACGGCTATCAAGTTACACTAATCATGGCATATTGGTTAAACAATCTACAATACGCAACTTATTTACTCATAACATGCATGGCTAACCTTATACATATATATATAAAGAGGGTGTGTGTGTGTCCTTGTACAGGGTTATAGCCTAGTATTGAAAGGTTAAACCCAGTTTTAGTTCAGCATTTACATGCAAAGTCTGAAAATAAGCTAACATTTAAAACAGTAAAATATTAACATAATGCAGTCTCAGATTTTAGGGTTTTGAAACATCGCAACCCATCTCAATGGTCCTAATACATCCTAACATGATAGAAATGAAACCCTAACATACTATCCATACATTTATCTATGCACACAGTTCAATATTACATGTTAAATATGAAATTTAACTAAACATGGAAATCAATGTAAAAATGTTAACATGTAACTAGTTTTCAGGGTTTTGGAGAAATTTGAACATTAAAAACCAACTCAATGTTTATCACAACTAACATGTAAGAATATGAAACATAAATTTATATCCGTACTTCCCACAAGATATATAGCTCAAATATTACATTTAAGAAATAAAATAGCAATTTGAACTAACATTTGAAATCCCGCATCAAGGGTTAACATGCACACAGTCTCAGATTTTACAAATTTAAACACAAAACTCAACCAAAATTTTGAATTGAAACCCCACGTATAACATACATGTGTAGTGATTTAAACATAACTAATAATATAAAATTTATATTTAAATTACGAATTTAAACATGGAAAAGCAGAGAACCAAAAATATTGGGGTTTTGACAATTTAAACATCAACAACATATTAATATGTATTTAGATAGGTGGAAAAATCAAGTATAGCATGCATACGTGTTAGGCAAAGTGTCTGCTATATATATTCATGTACATATTCTCATGTCCTAATATAAAAAAATTATTTTTACGTTAAGACTAACATTTAGATTCCTACCAAGATTGCAAGCAGGTGATTGACGTAATCAAGGTATTTTTATTATTATTATTTAATACAAGAATAATAGCAAGGAAGAAATAACGATAAAATCTGTTTTGCTTATCTATTTAAAGAAGAACCATTTTGAAATCCAGAGCTAAATTATCAAATCTAAGATAAAGTCTAGCAAAATTATCGATTCATTGCATTAAGAAGAAACTCATAGCAAGAAGTTACGCAAAGGTTTATAAAAACAGGCAAACCTACTCTTAAGTTAAATAATGAGAAGCAAACAAAACAAAACAATTAATAATTAAAAAAAAATTTGAAGGACAGAAACAAAAGTAGAGAAAACATGTTTCGAAAACATTTAAGGTACAATCTGATAATCATATGCATCTGTCCAAAATCATGGTACACTAAATCCTCGTCATACTAGTAAGCAAGGCAACGATAATCACAGAGTCCTTGACTTATGCACATACCTCTAGAATCGTGGTATTTAACATTTTTGCGGTGCCGCTAGCTTGGCTGCAAAAATCTTAAATTCCCACACCCGAGAAATATATCCAGAGTCAGACTATATATCCTCACCATGCTGGCTAATGTGACTATAGAAGACTAGATTCCATAACATAGATGACCTAGCCCATATAATTTCAACTTGTCAAAAAAAATTAAATTAAATCAACAATGAATACCCATAAATCAAATCAAATTTATCAACGAACTTCAAAATTCAAAATGAACAAAAATCCATCAAAATACAACTCGGATGCAATAGCTATCATCAAGATTCAAAATTCGACAATCATTCATCAAAATCAATGAATACAACTCAAATTCAACCATAATCCATCAAAATCAAATTTAACAACAGTAAGTAAAAATAAATCAAATCAAAGGAAAAAAGAGTTCTCAAATCGAAGTTAAAATAAGATTCTCAAGGGTCGTCCCGGGAATCTCTCAAGGGTCCTAACTGTGATTGAGTACCTTCAAAAATATATTCTATTCCTACTGCAGGCTGTAGTGGTACTCTAGCTCGAATACCACTACACAAACTCGACCTGCATAGGCCACCACTAAAAACGTGTCACGACCCACACCCTAGAGTTAGGGCACGAGAACGTAACAATGCCCAGCCTACGCCGCAGTGTCGACGGTAGAACGCTGTCCTAGGTCTCAATGCATCTAACAGTATAAGACTAAACAGTTTATACTCTCCGAATGGGGGTGACATAGCAGATACAGTCTCAATCACATCTACGGTAGAGCATGATAAAGATAGATAAAACATGAAATCTAAAATAAATATAGGAGATAGAAGTCTAAGTGTCTAAGATACATAAACCCAGAAATACATCCCAAAACTCAAATATAGTAATCCACAAAGTAAATACAACTCCAGACAAAATAAAATAACTATCTAAACAACCTCTACTGTGTCTCCTCTAGGCTAGCAGGCAATCCCAGGCCATCTGTAAAATTTATCAACAGGTCCAGTCAGGACAGGAGCGAGCACAATACATCTCAACAGTTCATAGCAGGTTAGAAAATATATTCATGCAGTAAAGTAAGATACAAGTACTGAAAGAAGTGCAGTATGTAAATAGAGAGAGAAAGCTGTTATAAAAATATCTACTATAAGTAAAGAGCTACCAGTGACTAGTGATTTAGAGCACAAAGTCGACATGTGAATGGCTTGATTGTACATGAGGCGTACATGGCTATTCTATTTTGGAATTGTTCACATGGCTATTTATACTCCCCCGTACCCCCAATTAATACACAAGGATCCAACCAGGTTATGTTATATGATGCTATGTAACAGCCCCCGAAGGGTAGTAGACCCCGAAGGTGATAGACCCCGAAGGTGATACATAGTAGTCCCATAAATGGGATAAGGATTCTAGGAAGACTCTACGATCATAAGAGTATATGTCGTAAGTGATCAAAGAACCAATGAAGCATATGATACGCCATGTAAGTAAAACGCATAGAACATATAGTACCCGATGCTCCCTAAGGATAACATCTCAAGAAGGGATCCATATAGTACCAATCCGTGTGACCAACGTGACAGTACAAGTAAAGTAATCTACTGCAGGAAATAATTCTAAGCAGGATATGAAATGATCAGAGAATGTACTCGCCTCGATAACCTGAACAGCTGATAAGTATAGGGGGTCCAACTGAAGCCACAGAGTCCTATTTAAAGTAACACAGGTTAAAAGGTGTCTGGCTCCTAATTAGAACAGCACAAGTCACAACATGTCCAAAAGGGTAATATAAAGTACTACAATGCATTCTACATGAATCTAGGTCAAACTAGGCCAAAGTCAACCCTTGGTCAACTCTGGTCAAATGTACTAGTCAAATTAGGTCAAACTAGGTCATGTCCTAACCCAGTAAGTCTTACTAGGCCTAACCAAGACTATCCTAGCAAGCACACATCAATACAAGGCTATACAAGCCAACATACACCCAACTCTATATAGCATGCAATTATTCAATACTCAAATAGGCAAGAATTTACATTGGATATACACTAGGTAATCTATTAGTTTAAGCTATATATGTCTATACATATATACACATGCATATATTGGTATTCAACATTAGGTCTATAATCATGGTATTTCAAATGGTTATATAAACTTATATATTACAACACAATATGCTAACATATATATAATATACATACATAGCTAAGTTAACTATATTCATAAATACTTATTTAAGAGGCTATGTGTGTGTATGTGAACATGGCAAAGGGGCAAGTGAGGGTTAAATAGGCATACATAGTGTATACATATCAAAGAGTGTCAAAGTGTAAGTAAACAATGTGTCAAGTATGATAGTGTCAACATAGTGTAAGTTGGTACAAGAGGTAATATAGGATTTGTGTTAACATAGAACATTACATCTCATTAACTTGTATATTGCATACATTACATCTATTATTACATTACATTCATGCTTGCATTCATTCATCATTCATTATTCTCTTGCACCACTATATGCACCATACATTACATACTATAGAACCTACATATTCATTACGAGCCATACTTATGCATGCTTACATTAGATAGGATACTTACACCTCATACATCATTTATTTAACCATTTACTCATGCTTGTATTCTCTATTTAATTACATAATGTATATATATTAACATGTGTTAAAATCAAATAGAACATTATATTACACACAAAGGTGCACAAAATACATATGCCGAATAGTAACTTCTACTAATAATCAATACTGTACCATCTCAGCACGAAATAAATTTAGGATTAAAGTATGTTATAGATCTATGTGTTAGCTTTCCGAAACTTTAAACGGATCGCGTTTTCGTTTACGGAAACTCCCGGAATCGCGAAAACACCGAGAACGCGTTTGTCTTTCGTACAGCTGACACTCAAATAATTCTCCAGAAAGTTACAAAAAGAATTAGGCCTATTAATACATGTTTTTTGAAAGCTAACTTCAATACACTTCTTTTAAAAAAAAACGGAAGATTAAACCGAACTTTGAGCTAGAAGTTATGGCATTTCTAAGTTAGGGTTGAAATAAAAAACGTGGATAAAAATTATGACGGATTTAGGTAGTTTGAGACAAAAGAACACAAGTATATAACATAATATATCAAGAACTCACTCTCTACACTAATATGTATATATGAGACACTATAGAACACATCTCCAATACAAAAAAATGAGATTAAACATGTAATAATTCATTCATACATAACAACAACACATAGTGTGTCCAAATTTGGGATTTTCCCACATGGACACAACCACAACACAAAGGACACTCCTATGACCTCCAAATGGACACAAAATGGATACAAATGGAGATACAACTATGGGGTCATTCCTATGGGTTCAAAATAGACCTATATGCATGAGGAAATGAAAAGGAGAAGGGATTTATACCTCCCGGTAGATCGAATCGAAGAGAAGCCTTTCCGGAGCGACACCAACACGTAGAGATTCCAAAAGGACACGAACGAGCTCCGAATCCTTCCAAACTTGGGTAGCTTTCTCCTTGGCTAGAATGGAGAAGGAAAGAAGAAGATTTGGTGGTGATATGGAATGGTTTGGTGGAAAAATTGCTAGAGATTGCTCTCTAGGAATTTGGGGAAGAACAAGAGAGAGAAAAATAGATGGATAATGACAAATGGGAGGCTCAACCCTATCCTTATTGTGGCTGGCCATAAAGGTGGTTTTGTCCTATTAGGAAAAGTCCAAAAGCCCCTTTTCTAGTCTATTTACTAATACATTGGTAAGGGGTTAAGTCGAGGGTAGTTTGGTCAATCCTAAAACACTAATCCATATTAATACTAACCAAAATAATTTGTCTAGTCACTAACTAAAATTAATATCATGTGGACTAAAATTAATATTATGTGGGCCATGCCCAACTAGTGTGTGGGCCCGATAGAGTCAAAACTATCCCGGGTCCCCGATACAAGTCGGAATGAGTTGAAATTCGAACCCGATTCAAATAACTCCAAAATATTACAATAAATAAATAAATAATTTCAAAATAATTTAAAAATGAAAAATGACAAGAATACCCCTATTTCTGGAAACTGGGGGTGACACACCACTATGACTCTGGAAACGCTGATGGGCAAACTCATGACCCATGAACTCGACTTGCAAGATTTTGAAGAAGCAACACCAAAGGAGAAATCTATTGCCTTCAAAGCTCAAGCAAGAAAATCAACATACAATGATTCCGATGAAGAATCGTCAAGTGGTGATGAACGAGCCCTACTTGTGAAGAACTTCAAGAAATATCTAAAGTTCACAAGAAGAAAGAAGAAAGATGTACAAGAAAGCAACGAAGATGAAACTATATGCTTTTGATGCAAGAAGTCAGGGCATATGAAGAAGGACTGTCCAACCACTAAGAAAAGCAGTCCATACGATAGATCAAGATCAAGCAGAAAAGCAACATCTGGTCGAAAGTATGCCAACACAAGCATCTGGTACGAAAGCGATGCCAGTGATACAGAAGAAGAAGACAGACCCTGCGGTAATGCAAATATTTGTCTCATGGCATTTGATAAGGTATCATCTAACCCTTTGTTTGATGATTTTACTTTCGATGAATTAGAGAATGCCTTTAGCGAACTACTTGAAGATCACAAAACTGTGCTCGACAAGTATAAGCAATCTCGAAAAGAGATTAAGGCACACACAACCGAGATAGCTAGACTGTCCAATCTGATTGAAGATATTAAAGAGACATCTACTACCGGTAACACGGAAGAGATAGCCAAACTCAAGGTAGACTATCATGAGACTATCCTCAATATTGAAAAGAAAGAAAGGGACTATGTCAAAGTACAAAAGCTTTATGACATAGAGAAGAAGATGCACTTAGTAACTGAGCAAAGACTCCTAGATATGACTGTTAGATACGAAGAGTCTATTGCGATTTCTAAAAAGTTAGAAATCAAGTTAGGCAAACAGGCAATACCTGTGACACAGCCTAAGATTAGTCCTAATGCTTAGCATACACCTAAAAGGACTAAACACAAGAAAGCACAGAAGAAACACGAACATCATCATGCTTTCACTTATAGGTTCTCCAAACAAAACAAGCTTGTAAACACAGTTTCTACCACTAAACTGACTTGCACATATTGTGGTACGCACGGACACATATCATAATATTGTTTTGCAAGAAAGCTTGTTGACAACCATACTTTAGTCTGGAGACCTAAAGCTAATCTGAGTGGACCCTTCAGAAAATGGGTACCAAAGGATTCATCTACTTGTCTTGTAGGTGGACCCTCAACCCTCTCATGCTAGAAGTAAATGGATCCTCGATAGCGGATGTTTGCGACACATGACTGGTGATACATCCTTATTTGCTACGCTATCGATGAAGAAAGAAGGATACGTCTCCTTCGGAAATAACTTGAGAGGTGATATAATAGGTAATGGTACTGTAGGTATTTCTCCTTATCCAATAATAAAGTATGTTTGTCTAGTAACTGAATTAAAACATAACCTATTGAGCATAAGTCATTTGGCAGATAATGGTTATGGTATCAATTTTGTGAAACATAAATGTACCATATATGATATCTCATCTGGTGATCCCGTACATAAAGGGATTAGAGAAGACAACATTTATGTTTTCTTTTTGGAGAATACTAATAATGCAGGAAGGAGCCTAGTAGCCAATCAAGATGAAAGCTGGCTATGGCATATGAGACTAGGATATGCAAACATGGATACTATCTCACGTCTAAATACAAAGAAGTTGGTAAGAGGACTCCCTGAAATTCCATTCAAGAGAGATATGGTATGTGCTGACTGCGAAAAGAACAAAGTACATAGGTCTACTTTTAAATCCATCAACGCTGTAAGTACTTCGAGACCTTTGCAGTTAATTCATATGGATTTATTTGATCCTAGTAGAGTCGCTAGTCTTGGCGGTAAGCTCTACGCTTTTGTTATTGTTGATGATTTCTCTCGATTTACTTGGGTTTATTTCTTATCAAACAAAAGTGATACAATTTTTGAAATTCAGATATTTTGTAAAAAGGTACAAAACGAAAAAGGCTTCATGATTACTCGTATCCGAAGTGATCATGGTGGCGAATTCAAAAATTCTGATTTCAAAAAGTTTTGTGATGATTGTGGATATTACCACGAATTTTCTTGTCCTAGAACTCCCCAACAGAATGGTGTTGTGGAGCGGAAGAATCGTACTCTAAGCGAAATGGCTAGAGTCATGCTGAATCAGTATAATCTTCCTAAATATTTTTGGACAGAAGCTGTTAGTACAGCCTGTCATGTTTTAAATAGGGTGTTAATTCGACCAATCTCGAAGAAAATACCATATGAGCTTTGGTTTGGAAGAATTCCAAATATTTCTTATTTTAAAGTTTTTGGTTGTCGCTGTTTTATCCTGAACACCAAGGATAACTTGGAAAAGTTCGACTCCAAAGCAGATGACGGGATATTTCTCGGATATGCTGCTAAGAGTAAGGGATATAGAATTTTCAATAAAAGATCTATGATTATTGAAGAGACTATTAATGTTACCTTTGATGAGTTAAATAGTCACAGATCTAGCGACAGTGATGATGAAGATATACATACAAAGACTAAGAAGAGTTCTGAGAAAGATCTGACCCAAGAGGCAAGAACTGATAAAAGTTTCGAAGATACAGGAACTGAGAAGAGCCTTGTGAAAGATATTGCCCAAAGATTTTAATCATTGAGATTCAAGCCAGATCATCCAGAAACTCTCATTATAGGTGATGTATCCAAAGGTGTAAGTACACGTTCATCTCTTAAAGATTCTGAATTAGCAGCAAATATAGCATTTATTTCAAAAATAGAACCTAAGAATGTAGATGATGCTTTTACTGATGAGTTTTGGATTTCTGCCATGCAAGAGGAACTTAATCAATTTGAGAGAAACCAAGTTTGGAAACTTGTTCCTAAACCAATTGGTCAATCTATAATTGGTACCAAATGGGTGTTCCAAAATAAACTCAGTGAAGATGGACAAGTTCTATGTAACAAAGCACGTCTAGTGGCACAAGGTTATAATCAAGAAGAAGGAATTGATTATGATGAGACCTATGCTTCTGTTGCTAGACTAGAAGCCATCCGCATGTTTTGTGCATTTGCATGTTTTAATGATTTTAAACTTTTTCAAATGGACGTGAAAAGCGCATTTTAAAATGGATTTTTGAAAGAAGAGATTTTTGTGAAACAACCCCCTGGTTTTGAAGATTTTTAAAAACCTGATCACGTCTTCAAGCTTAAGAAAGCACTTTATGGACTCAAACAAGCACCTCGTGCTTGGTATGAACGCCTAAGTGCCTTCTTACTTGATAATAGATTTTTGAAAGGAAAGATTGATACTACTTTATTTATTAAATCCATGAATGATGATATTCTTCTAGTGCAAATTTATGTAGATGACATTATATTTGGTTCTACTAATGAAAAACTCTGTCAAGATTTTGCCAAGTGTATGCAGAGTGAATTTGAGATGAGTATGATGGGAGAGCTAAACTTCTTCCTAGGACTTCAAATCAAACAGTACTCGAACGGAACATTTATCAACCAAGCTAATACACGAAGGACATACTGAAAAAGTACGACTTCGAGAATGTAAAGCCAATCGGGACGCCTATGGCTACATCTACAAAGCTTGATGCTGATGAAAGTGGCAAACCTGTCGATCAGCGTAAGTATCGAGGTATGATTGGTAGTTTATTATACTTAACTGCTAGTCGCCCTGATATTATGTTTAGCATTTGCATTTGTGCACGTTATCAGGCAAACCCTAAGGAATCACATCTTAGTGCCGTTAAGCGTATCTTCCGATACATTAAAGGAACTTCTACAGTTGGCTTATGGTATCCCAAAATCAAATCCTTTGACCTTATAGGTTACACGGATACAGATTTTGCTGGATGCAAAGTGGACTGTAAAAGTACCAGTAGCACATGTCATTTCTTATGAAAGGCCTTAGTCTCTTGGTTTAGCAAGAAACAAAATTCAGTAGCATTATCAACAACTGAGGCTGAGTATATCGCCGCAGGACGTTGTTGTGCTCAAATTTTGTGGATTAAGCAAACCTTAGAGGACTACAATCTGTACTACACTAATGTTCCTATTTATTGTGACAACACTAGTGTTATAAATCTGACTAAGAACCCTATTTGTCATTCACGCACAAAGCACATAGAAATTAGACATCATTTTCTTCGTGATCATCAACAACAAGGGGATATCTGCCTAGAATTTATTGACACTGATCATCAACTAGCAGATATATTCACTAAACCATTGGTTGAAGACCGTTTTAACATTTTGAGGCGTGAGCTCGGCATTCTTGAATTCTCAGACTCATAATGTATATGGTAGTTAAAATTGAATTTATGACTTGATACTTTATTATTTATTTAACGAAAATTGTTTTTGGGTACAAACTTAAAAAGGATATGTCTGTCACCACGACTACGGTCGAAGCGAAGCGGTATTTAAGAGTTCTCCGGTGAACCTCCGTTAGCTGGGACAACCCCTACAGTTAACCCAAAAATAACAGTCGTTATTTAATATTACAGTCAAAGTTATTAAATTCTACTTTTAAACCTACCAGAATGCATTGACTGTCTCGGGAATGCAAGTGGCCGAACTCGGCCTGAACTCTGACCGAGTTCGGACCAAATTCGAACCGAGTTCGGTCGGCGCTGTATTAATTCCAGAACCGAACAGCCGGCCCTAGTGCCTATAAAACCTATCTTTTCTTCCACTTTCTCCACACAACAACTCGTAGAAATCACTCCTCTCTTCCTAGAAGCTTCTCCTCCTTCATCCTAGCAAGGTTCCGAAGAGATCTAGTTGGCGATCATCTTGTTCCTCCTTCCTTTTTCTTCAAAATGTACTTTCTCTCCATTTTCTCATGGCCCCCAAGCGTCATAGAGGAACCACTTCCCAAGGTGCCTCCTCTTCTTCTGAATACACCCCTGTTAGTCTATTCAGTCCAGCACGACCTAGAGATCCCGATGAATATGACTCTACTTTGTTTCCGAACAAAGATTTTTCGGATCTCTGGTTCGACTCTTTTTCTGGTCGTCGTATTTGTACTGGAGCTTTTGTAAATTTTACTACTTTCTTTGAGTATGCTCTAACTTTTGACCAACTTGGGTACCGAGATTTCTTCGAGGTACAAAAAAATATTTATGACAACGCCGTCCGTATGTTTTACTGCAACCTGCAAGTAAAACCAAACGAAAATTTCTATTCTTGCGTTGCTGGGCAAGAATTGGAATTTAGCGCCACTGACATCAGCGAATTCTTCCATATTCCTGATCTTGGTGATGCCTTGGTTGACATCTATCATATTCAATTCCCTGCTGATGTCACTCTTGCTTCCTTCAGGGAACTAATCTGTCATCCTAACCCTGTTCCCCGTAGAATTTTTTCCAAAAATTTGAACCAAACCTTCTATGAGCTTCATCGTATGGTTTTCTCCGTCCTTCTTCCAAAGAAAGGTTCTACTGATGAAGTAACCTTTATGGAACTATCTGCTTTGTATCATATTCACTTTGGCATCCCATTCTCTATTCCCAAAACTGTGATGTCCTGGATGCTTAACTGCAGAAATGCAGGTAGGAATCTAGTATATCCAATGCACTTAGCTTCTATCTTTCGATGTTTTGAGATTGATCTTGAGACGTGTGCCATCTCCTCAACTCCTGTCGAGCTGACTAGATCTCGTCGATTTCCTGCTCCACCTCTGCCTCCTGGAGCTCATCCTGCTCCAGCTGCTGATGCTGAGGTCCCTCCTGCTGATGCTCCTCCTGCTCCGGCCCCTGTCCTAGGATTTGATCAGACGTTCTATCAGCGCTTTGATGACTTTGTTGCTGTCTCTACGCAACGTCATCTGGATTCGGAGTTCCGGCGTATTTCTCAGGCCCAGGTGCCGAGGAATGGCATTGCTGACCTCCACTACAGCCTGGCTCATGATCCTGTCCATCCAGTCACCATCTTACCTCACCCTACCTTTCTGGGTCCTCGATTTACTGATGAGGCTTCCTTTCAGTATTTCAACCCGACTACAGCCTACTTTCCTCATGAGGCTCCTGGTGCGGACAACCCCACGATGTGACGTGGATTCAACTATGGGCTAGTAGACATTTGTTAGATGATGATCAGTTGATGTAGTTTTTTTTATTTCATATCTAAACTGATTAGTTAGACATTTTCAGTTGTACTTTTAGATTATTAGTGGAAATTTTCATGACTGTTTCAGTTTATTATGAGCTGTTTCTTTCTATATTAGTTGTTTCCATATGTCTTATGCTGTGATTATGTCTTTTTGCTTCACTTTGTCTTATGTTTGTCTATTGTTGGCTTCACATATTACGGGGGAGCCAAGTCATTTTACTACTTGACAAAGGGGGTGAAAAAGAGTACAATACCAAAAGCAAAGCATATACAAATCCAAAAACAAAATCAAAACATCTCATTTTTTTCAGGTACTTTGTATTTTGTTCTATTTCATATAAATATATTTTGGTATAGACTCAAGTTTGTCAATTATCAAAATGGGAGAGATTGTTGGCCCATTCCATGGTCACACCCGATTTCGATAATCAACATACACTTAAGTCAATACACAAAATATAGAAAATACTGCTAATCATTTTAGGATACATGAAATCAAATTCAACGGACGATGTACTGCATCAAACAAAGCGTCAACATCATCAAATCTTTAGAAGACTCATTTCTCATTTTATTATGTATTTTATATTTTATTGAGTCTAGGATTTATTTTGTAAAATCAGTTTTGGTAATACTGGCTTAGGGTTAAAACTGTCCACATTCCAAAAGCCTATCTATTTACCATTCGTATTTCATTTACAAAATATTTCAAAAACATATTTTAAAAATAGCCTTTACAAATGATTTTACAAATAACCAAAAACATATTTTGAAAACTGTTTTTACAAATGATTTTCAAATATCTCCTGACAGAACTCGTAACCGAGTTCGGCCCGAGTTCAGTCCGAACTCTGACCGAGTTCGGTCAAAAATGATTCAAACTTCTGTTGCCTCCAAATCAGCGATCAACGTCTCTTTGCGAGATATTTGCATCCGAACTCTGCCCGAACTCTGCCCGATTCGGTTCGAGAAAACACCTATAAATAGAGAAGAACTTTTCATTTCAATTCATTCATTCATTCATTCATTCTTTATTCTCTCTTCTCTACTACTCTAGTGTTTTCAAACGATCTAAGATTTTTAAATCATACCTATACATCTCTTAGCCAAAAGCCAGTACTATCAGAGTTAATTTAGAATCTTTTGGTATTTCAAGAGTTGTAAAGAGGTCATTCCAAGTTCAACAACTTTTCCTGTTGTGGAGCTGGTCGTGCACTCGTCACCAAGCACGGTGTGTGTTGTGGAGCTGGTCGTGCGCTCGTCACCAAGCACGGTGTTGTAAGAGACTGCAAGCTCTCAGTTAAAGCTTGTGCCATAGTGGATTAACATCGACCAAGAGTACTCGAGACTGGATTAGTCCTCTCAGAGGGATACCTGTATATATCGCTGTGTCACTGAGTTTGAATTCTCTATCTTTATTTACAGTCTCTTATATCTCTGCCATAGTTTAATTTTTAATTGGTGATTATTTTCCGCTGCACACACACACTCTATTCACCCCCTTCCCTCTAGAGGTGCTCAACGGTCCTACATGTTCCGTACGACGAGCCACTCCGGTGAGGGATCCCTCTTCCTTTGTTCTTCCTTCTCTTTTTGTGACTCTTTGTGTGTGTATGTGTGTGTGTCTCGATCTCTCACTCGCTTCATCCCTTTTTTTTTCTTTTCTCTCATTCTCTCCCTCTCTCTTTTCCTCTGATGTTGAGTTTATAACTAATTAATAATGATTATTTATTATTTACGAAGAATCTTATATGTTTATATATATTTTTCTTATGTTATATATATATCTATATATATATATATATATATATATATATATATATATATTTATATATTTTCTAAACATCATCTTTATTAAAAGCAAAAGTGACCAGTACAAACATTTAGAGCTCCGGGATAGTAACATGATTACATCTAATCATAGCCTTCTTCACTTGTCTTCTAACTTCAGCAATGATCTGATCCGAGGAGTAAACATAAGCTTTATATCGCCATTTATTGCGATTTTTCCAAAGGACCCAGCATATGGCACCAACAATAATTTGCTTAAGGTGTTTCTGTCGACGACGCCACCAATTCTGTAGCCTTTATAGGATTTCAATACGATTGGCCCGAACCCGAGCACCAGTTTTTGTTTGAAAGTACTGCCAAACACTGAAAGCCAATTCTCCATTACTGAATACATGAGAAACAGATTCTGATTGCCTAGCCGAACAGCAATGACAAGCCGACGCCATTGAGAATCCCAATTTAGCAATATTATCATCAGTCGGAAGTTTGATAAAAAGGATGCGCCAGAGCAAAATAGACCATTTGGTCAGCATACAAGAGTTCCAAGCACTTTTGAAATAAACTTGTTGAGGAAATTGGATTCGAACATGATTCCAGGCTGAGGAGATGGAAAATTTACCTGACTGGTGTAGTGTCCAAGTAAAATTACCCAAATCATCTTCCTCAATAAGAGCATCACCAAGATTTCGACCCCGAATCAGTCGCTTCTAAACATGAGATGCCGCTGACGTAATCTCAATATCAGACGGGTGAGAAGATGCGCAATATTTAGCTCTCATAAAATTAGCCCAAAAGAGTCAGTCGATCTAAGTTTCCACCAAAGTTTAACTGTCATTGCATCCATGACATCACCCAAACGACGAACGCCAAGGCCACCCTCTGGAATTGGCCTAGCTACCCGATCCCAGCATAGCCACGAACGTTTAGGTAGACCATCCTTCGAACCCCAAAGGAAACCATCAAGCAAGCTTTCTATCCGATTCAAGACAGACAGAGGAGGATTACTAGTAGATAAACAGTGAACTGGAATAGAAGTGAGGATAGACTTAATAAGAATAAGTCTCCCTCCATATGAAAGAATCTTGTTATTCCAACCTGAAATCCGAGAGCGGATTTTATCAATTAGATCATAATACATGCCAGCATTCCTCCTGCCAACCGAGATAGGACACCCCAAGTAGACAATGGACCCATGAATCAACTGAAAGCCAGTAATTTGTTGTATCTCCTGTGCTCGGAAAGCAGGCACTTTTTCAAATAAAATCATAGAAGACTTGGAGACATTAACTCTTTGACCCGAGTTAGCTTCATATGCTTGAATGACCCCCATAAGAAGATGTATAGAACGTTTATCAGCACCAAAAAATAAAAAAAGATCATCCGCATAGGCAAGATGTGAGATCCTTGGACATCCCCTAGGAGAATAGTAGCCAGTAAATCCAGTAGAATAATGTAAATGAATAAGATTACGGCTTAAAGCTTCAGCAGCAATAATAAATAGAGCTGGAGAGATCGGGTCCCCTTACCGTATACCACACTGGCCATGAAAAAAAACCTGATGAACGACCATTGATCAAGGTCGAGAACCATATATTATCCACTAGATGAAGAATCAGCGTACACCATTCATTAGAGAAGCCAAACTGCTTCATAACCCGAAGAAGGAAAGCCCAGCTCACCCGATAATAAGCTTTACTCATATCAAGTTTGATCGCCATATTTCCTTCCCAATATTTATGATCCAATTCAGAAATCATCTCCTATGCCAGGACGATGTTGTCCACAATCTCCCGACCCCGAACAAAACCACTTTGTTTATGAGAAATGATACGAGGAAGAATATCTATCAACCGTCTTGCCAGTAATTTAGAAACAATTTTGTTAACAAAGTTAAAAAGGCTAATAGGGCGATAATCATTAAGCGATTTGGGATGCTTAATTTTGGTGATTGGAAGTAAATGAGTACTCGTAAAGGATCTAGGAAAAGCAAAACCATCCATAAATAGGTTAACAGCATCAAGGATATCCTCACATATAATAGGCCAGCATGCCAAAAAGAATAAACTCGAGAATCCATCAGGACCCGCAGTGCTATTATGATCCATGCATTTGACAGTGGCTAATACTTCATCCATGGAAGGTTTAGCAGTCAGAATATCATTGTCTTCATGAGTAATAATGCTAGGAATATGAGCAAAATATGCATCATCAATGAGGAAATGAGGAGTGAAAACCTTACTGTAATGCTCAATGGCCTCTTGTTGAATATCAACAAGATTAGAAAGAAACCGTCCATCCGCTGATTGAAGATGATGAATATGTAGACGATTTCTCTTTGAGGAGACACAAGAATGGTAGAACTTCGTGTTCCTGTCCCCAGCCTCATCCCATTTCACCCTAGCTTTTTGTTTCCAGTAGGCATCCTCAGTACGCAGACGCTGTTTCAAATGGGCTCTAACAAGCAGCCATTGAGGACGAAGCGAGGGATCCACCTCACAAGCAGCCTCTAAAACAGTCACATTGTCTTCAGCCTTCTTAACTTCCTGAAATATATCACCAAAAGTACATCTACTCCAAGCTGATAACGCCTTCCTTGTAGCAGCAAGACGAAGACCAACCCGTACCATACTGTTAACATGATCAACCGAACACCAAGCTAACTCCACAGTAGGTAAGAACGAAGCATGATCTTTCCAAAAATGCAGAAAATGGAAAGGTCGAGGAGAGTTGGGCTTCTCACTCTCTAATGACAGCAAGATAGGAGCATGATCTGACACTGATCTATTCAGATAGGAGACCACCGATAATGGAGCCCATTCCAGCCATTTAGAATCAAGCAAAACCCTATCCAGGCGAGATCCTTGTTTAGGCGAGCCATACTGCCGATCAACCCAGGTAAAGCAATTACCAGTATAATGTACTTCAGAGAGTCCCACCGCAACTTGAAATGCCGAGAAGTCTTTCATTAAAACAATGCAAGGAGGTACCCACCAAACTTTCCTCTTGATGTGTAATGGCATTAAAATCCCCCGCAATAGCCATGGACCCGACCACCTAGAACGAAACATGAGTAAATGATCCCAAAGGAAGCGGCGACCTTCCTTAGTATTATTCCTATGAACTGCAGTCAATGTCACAACATATGGTAATAAAGAGGAAGAGATCGAGAGTGTGAGGCATTGATCAAAGGAGTCTATAGCCTGTAACTCCATATCATGTCTAGCCATAATCCAGATATTACCTCGATCATTAGAAAAAGAGCTCTGAAATCCCAGTTTAAGCTGATAGGTTAACAACTTATCATAATGAACCTTAGGTTCAATAATAATCACAAGAAAACTTTATTAGTCCTACAGAGAGACTTGAGTCTTTTAAGAGCCATAGGATCAACAACACCCCTAATGTTCCAACAGAGAATTTTAAGCATTAGAGGGGGATGGGGGAGGAGTTTGTGTGAGCTTAGCTATTGAGAGGTTCGATGGACGGGGGGTGGGGGAACTTTCTTTTTCTTTTGACTCCCTGGGATGACTGGGGACGAGGAGGTCTGTCATCACTCGTGTCAACCGCGGGCGGTTGGTCCGGTTGAGTAGAAGGCTCTGCCACAGTCTTACCCGCAGACGAAGCTATAATAGGGTCCCCGCCTGCTTCAGAGGGCAAATCAGCCTGGCTACGATTGTCCGCAGCGTCAACTTCGTCCGCCCATGAACGTATCTCTTCTTCTTCAACTGGATCCTAGTCGAAGGAGGAGGAATAGCCGAGCTCGGGGAGGAGGGATGATGGTGTTCGGGTTAGGGGAAGAAGAGGTGAAGTATGAGTGACGCCAAGTGCAGTGGGTTGACAGGAGGAGTAATGGCTGCGGGAATAGTTGGAGCATTTTCATTGGGATGTGCAGTTTTGTCCAAAGAGGCCAATAGATCAACTGGTGGCGGTTGGTCATTAAAGGCCGTGTCAACCACTGACATAACTTGATTGGAAGGTTCTCCTTGTTTAATGATGCTGGTCCCCACCGAAGGGTTATTATTGTCCGGTTCAAGCATAGCTTCTTTTGTTGAGCTGAGGAGGATGCCCAGTATTGGCCGAGTAAACTTTACAGAGATCACGTGTATGTCCTTGATGCTTGCACAAAGAGCAGAATTTCATAGAAGACTCATATTCAATTTTCTGTAAGAAAGTTCGTCCACTAGGCAAATTAATACGGACAAACGGAGGAAGGGGCTTACTCGCGTCCACCTCTACGAACACACGAGCAGTACTAGGGCGAGAAAATTCTTTTGTAGCCCTGTCAAGCTTGAGAGGAGTCCCAATACCTAAGACAATCGAAAAGAGAGCATTCTTCGTAAAGAGTTGATGGGGGTCTATGTAGGGAGGCCCACATGGGAACAAGGGGAGATTCTTGGGTCGCACAGAAGTCTTTAGACCAGCAAAAAACACGTATGGGAGCTTTAGCATACAAGATCTCACGCGCCCGCAGACGTAAAAAATCAATATCAGAGAAGGACGAATAACAATATGCTTAGGGTCGATCACCCCAACCTGCACCTCTTCGGCGAATTGGAAGCCCACGAAGCACTTCATAATCACGTCGATAGATGGAAGGGCATGGAAGACTTCCCAATCAACGCAAACCGAAAGGCTGAATTAGGATCTGTTAGTCCTCCTCCGAAAAGGATATCACAGGTACCCCCCTTGAAAAGGAGGGAGTTCGAATAGAGATTTATGGGCCTCCGACGGAGCCCCAACCAGCTTACCGAAGGTTTTCGCCGCCATGAAACCGTCAAAGGAAACCACGAAGGTCAAGTGATCCGTTCGCAGGGAAGGACGCCGGCCCGGCCAGAGGCCAAGTCGGAATCGGTGGATTAGGGTTCAGGATGCGCGGTGCTCTCTATAGGGGAGAGAGAGAGAGAGATATATATATATATATATTATATATATATACATATATATTTTTTTTTTATACTATATAATTATATATATAGATATATATATATATATAATATAATTTTTTTTTTATATATATATTATAAAAATGAATGTGTGGTTTAATAAATCATATAAATGGCCTCTAAGCCCTACATTATTATTTTAATATTTAATTGAGCTTAAGCTCTATACATCTAATGGGCTTGGCCTACAATTATATATATATATATATATATATATATATATATATATATAAATATATATATATATATATATATATATATATTATATATATATATTATATAGTATGTATATATATATAATATATATATTATATCTATATATATATATA
>JANAVB010019469.1:0-25701 GCA_029216955.1 Iris pallida
TGCGTACGCAGCTCCCTTGCGTGCGTGCTCTTGTGTGTACGCAGCTCCCTTGCGTGCGTGCTCTTGTGCGTACGCCGCTCCCCTGCGTGCGTCTCTGTGCGTACGCACCTCCCTTGCGTGCGTGCTCTTGCGCGTACGCTGCCCCCTGCGAGCGCGCTCTTGCGCGTACGCTTCCCCCTGCGCGCGCCCCTTGCGCGTACGCTGCGTGACCCATGCACCCTGACCCCTTGCTTAACCCATTGGTTCTTGGAGTATTGGTTTTATTTCTCGACTTGGTTTCTCTTTTGTGGATTTGGTTTTCCTGAGATATGTTCAACACAACACGACTATCTTGACCCCCGGTCTAACACGGTTTTCAAGTGATTGTTTATGACTAGTACGGTTCTCGAGACTTTCTGTGGATTATGATCCTGGTATTCTCTGATCTCCTTGCTAGTGACCCAGTGGGGTGCACACCTAACTTGTAACTTGTAATTAATCCTTGTGACTTGATAACTTGATAGTGGCCCGTGGCGGCGCACTCCTGACTTGTAGCATGACTTGATAACTTAACGCTGTTGCGACGGCTAACTTGACATGCTAAGTGAATTCTTGACACCGTGGATGATTGTATTGAATGTGCTTGTGTAAGCAACCAGTCTTGTCTCGCATCATGTCTAAGACAGGAATCCCTGGTTTCCCACGGTCAGGATTCATACTGAATCTGGCTAGGTTAATGACTAGATGGATCAAATAGTTCATAGAGAATTTCCCAGTTACCTGTTGCCCCTTTGGTCCCGGCCTAATATTATAATATACATGGGATTTGTTGCTATCCGTCGAGATGAGCGCACTTCCAGCCCGCCGTCGTGTGGTACCTTAGGACAATTATCTTACTACAGTGTGTCTGCTATATCCTGCTATCTTTTCCTTTTCTTGCTGGGATCACTCAGGTAGTAACAAACAGGTAACCGGACTTGGAATTCTCATTGCATCTTGCTAGTAACTAGGCCTGTGATAACCCTAGTAGTTAAAGTAGCAAGCCGTACTTATTGCTTGGCCGTGATTGATCGTATGAGAATAACCTGTCTAGTCTTGTCTTGATTCCTGCACAAGAATTGCTACCTGTCATGATTTTCTTATATTTTGCCGATAAATGGTGGGAGAATCCAAGTTCCGTTCAGACGAAGTGTTACAACTCCGGTCCTTGTTTGGTTTACGGGTTGTAACCTGGTTATCTGAATAGTCCCATGGTTATCTCATCGTATATCACCTGTTATGCTTTTCCTTAATTCCTGTCTTTATTACCTTATTATTATTGTGCTAATTGCTGGTTTTGGTTCCTAAGTGAAGCCTCCTTTGTGGCACTTGCTCTTTCTGGGGTCTGACCCAGCTGGTTTTGTATGGCCAGATACCGGAGCAGCAGCAATGATCCACCTGCTTTCCAGCCAGATGGTGACCACTAGAGGGAATCCTGGCAACGAGTGAATTTCTTTTGTTCTCCCACTGTAATTGTACATTATTCTTTTGAGGCATTTAGCCGACGAGCACCTGTTAGCTCGATGCACTTTACTTTCTGTCTGCCTACGGGCTGTAACATGATTGGCAACTCGAGGTTGATCATGTATGACTTAACTCTTGCTAGTCCTTACATTTTGTACGACTAGTTTCATGATCATCTGGATATGTAATGTTTGGGACGCCTTACAATTGTATATTTGGTGATCTGATATCTTGTTACTATCATTACTTGTTGAGATTGGGACATTAGGCTTGTTATTGACCCTAAGAGACTGATGGCTTGTAGATAAACCCTCATATTTCTAGACAGCCGTGACCGTATAGAGATGGATTCCATTTCATTATACGTAGCTGGCTATGTCCGCCCCCGCTCTCCAGTATTTTGGTTCTGGGGCGTGACACGGTTTAAGTGGTGGCCCATGCAGGTCTTGTCAATCAAGAAATGTGAGGGTTTACCGGATAGATGTCTCAATCTGTACTCGCCTTTGATCTCCACTCGTATCTTCTTATCTCCTTGGATCCCTGACTTGATAACATGCTTGCATTATTGTTCTATCCTGGTCCTTCCTTAATATTCCTGACGTCATTGCTTCAGTGGCATCATTCCTGTTGATCAGCCAGAAGAAGTTCGGCCGGCAGACCAGCAACAACAAGAAGATCAAGATCAGTCCTCCGCAGCCGCCTCCCGAGCCATGCCTTCTGGAGAACCAATGCCCCCAGTCCAGCCAGTTCAACCAGCAGGGTCAGAGGATGGGGTCTTGATAGGGCTCATCCGTGAGTTGCTTGCATCTCAGGACCGTCGAGGTGATGCCTTGCAGCAAGCAGTACAAGATGCTATGAGCGGAATTGGTCCTCGAGGGAACAGTGCAGTCAACAATTTCAAGCGCCTGAACCCTCCCTTCTTCGATGGCAGCGAGGATGCTATTGCTGCAGATGCCTGGCTACAGGACATTGAAGTTATCTTAGAGGCAGCCAGGACTCCTGAAGCAGAGAAGGTGGCTGTGGTGCGCCTGCAGTTACTAGATCTAGCCCGCAGCTGGTGGGCTATGCAAGCAGCGAGTTTAGGTACGCCTGTCATGTGGACGTATTCAGTGATATGTTTCAGACCAAGTACTTTGACGCAGTGGCTAGATATGACCTGCAGACCAGGTTTAGTAATCTCAGGCAGATGAACGGACGGTCCGGATATGCGGCCGAGTTTTCAAGGTTGAGTCGGTTTGCTCCCACTTTGGTGGCTACCGAGCTAGACAGAGCACAGCGATTTCAGCAGGGGCTCCACTTGGAGATCATATTGGCAGTAGAGCAGTTCGAGCACAGAACTTTTGATGCCGTCTTGCGAGCAGCGAGGAGGCATGAGTACACTTCCCGAAGGATAGTGGACCGGACCGGAGATCGAAAACGGTCTCACGACCAGATGAACCAATCCTCAGCACCAGCCCCGGCAGCTAGGGCCCTGACCATTGAAGCTACGAGGACAGATTCGATTACCTCCTTACAGCATTCTGCCCCGACCTATCCCCAGCAGCAGAAGCAGAAGCGGCCTTTCGCAACGGGTTGTTCTCATTGCGGGAAGCCGGGGCATGTTGTTACTGAGTGCCGCAGAGCACAGGGATTGTGCTTGGTTTGTGGTTCGCCGGACCACGTGATGGGATCTTGTCCATTCAGAAACAGATCATCGTCGACAGTAACTAGTCCCTCGGTTATGGGACCAGCACCAGCACCAGAATCAGCTCCAGTTCACCAACACACAGCAGCTCCCGTTCCCGGGTCCATTGCCGCCTCAGGCCCAGGCCTTCCAGCAACAGAGGCCACAGTTCGCCCTGGCCCAGGCCCAGATCCAGAATCGGCAGAGAGGTAAATGTGTCCTATTGTCTTGCTTTCCACCGTCGTTATGCGGGACACATGTCATGTTTCATGTATCCTAATTACAACGGTATATCCCGGCCCGAGCCATGTCCTAGATCATTCGAAAATGGTTATTGGTACCAACTTTTTCGAATGAGGAGAGGCCCGTGTCCCTGTTTGACCAAAGAGAAAGACCTTAAGCGCAAGACTATCAGTTTAGTTCGTGTTGCTTGAGTTCATCGCTCCTTGGAGAGTCAAACGTGGGAGTGTGAGGATGATATCCGATCACGTTATCCCAATCGGTTTGGCTCGTGAGGTGTAATATCTTCCTTATGCCTTGCACTTCGATTCCTTGTTTGCATGTATGATTGTATGATTGATTGGTAGCATAGATTGCTTGCGATAGTATAGCTGTCCCGACATCTCTAGCCTCTTGATTAAATTCCGAGGACGGAATTCTTTTAAGGTGGGTAGAGTTGTCACCCTCATTTCTCGTATTTCTCGTATTTCGTATTTATACTCGTATCTGGATTTTGGCATGTATTTTTATTTTTCTCAACTTGTGGAATTTCGGTATTTCTCGTATTTTGGGTTTTGTCATGGCTCGGTTTTAATTGGTTTGGGTTGGTTTGGTTTGGTTTAATGTGTATTGGAACACCTTAGCCTATGCTCCACCCTCAACACACCACATCCCACCCTCTTTAAAAACTCTACCAACACTCTCTTCATTACTTCCTCCATTAAATTTCTTCTTCTTCTTCCTCCACCCAACTCTCCACACCCATAGGCAAGTTGCATCTTGCTATCACTTGAGGGCTACATTTTATTTGTCTAATAGCTTTATTAGCTCATTTCAAGCAACATTAGAACTTGTCATTTTCCATTTTGAGGCTTTAAATCTTGTAGATCTAGAAATTAGTTATTTTCGGATTTGGTGGTTTTGATCTATCAAACTTCTTTGTTTTCAAGTTTTGATGGTTCCATGTTGTAGCAAATTTTCTTCTACCCAATTTTGATCTTTGAAAAGTTGAATTTGGACTTGTTTTGACCAAGTTATGAATTTTGAAGCTTTGGGTTTAACCATGGAGTTCTTGCTGGTTTGGAGAAGACAGTGAGCAGTGTGCCGAGCTTTTTAGCTTACGCCACTGAGCTGCGCGCGCTCTTTAGCGCAGCGTACGCAGACTTGGGTACGCTTCCTGTTGGAAGCGTGTCTCTTGCGTACGCAGACTTGGGTACGCTTCCTGTTGGAAGCGTGTCCTTGCGTACGCAGACTTGAGCGTGCCCTGGCCTTGTGCGTACGCAGCTCCCTTGCGTGCGTGCTCTTGTGCGTACGCAGCTCCCCTGCGTGCGTGCTCTTGTGCGTACGCAGCTCCCTTGTGTGCGTGCTCTTGCGCGTACGCTGCCCCCTGCGAGCGCGCTCTTGCGCGTACGCTTCCCCCTGCGCGCGCGCCCTTGCGCGTACGCTGCGTGACCCATGCACCCTGACCCCTTGCTTAACCCATTGGTTCTTGGAGTATTGGTTTTATTTCTCGACTTGGTTTCTCTTTGTGGATTTGGTTTTCCTGAGATCTGTTCAACACACACGACTATCTTGACCCGACACGGTCTAACACGGTTTTCAAGTGATTGTTTATGACTAGTACGGTTCTCGGGACTTTCTGTGGATTATGATCCTGGTATTCTCTGATCTCCTTGCTAGTGACCCAGTGGGGTGCACACCTAACTTGTAACTTGTAATTAATCCTTGTGACTTGATAACTTGATAGTGGCCCGTGGCGGCGCACTCCTGACTTGTAGCATGACTTGATAACTTAACGTTGTTGCGACGGCTAACTTGACATGCTAAGTGAATTCTTGACACCGTGGGTGATTGTATTGAATGTGCTTGTGTAAGCAACCAGTCTTGTCTCGCATCATGTCTAGGACAGGAATCCCTGGTTTCCCACGGTCAGGGATTCATACTGAATCTGGCTAGGTTAATGACTAGATGGATCAAATAGTTCATGGAGAATTTCCCAGTTACCTGTTGCCCCTTTGGTCCCGGCCTTATATATATATATATACATGGGATTTGTTGCTATCCGTCGAGATGAACGCACTTCCAGCCCGCCGTCGAGTGTGGTACCTTAGGACACATGTATCTTACTACAGTGTGTCTGCTATATCCTGCTATCTTTTCCTTTTCTTGCTGGGATCACTCAGGTAGTAACAAACAGGTAACCGGACTTGGAATTCTCATTGCATCTTGCTGTAACTAGGCCTGTGATAACCCTAGTTAGTTAAAGTAGCAAGCCGTACTTATTGCTTGGCCGTGATTGATCGTATGAGAATAACCTGTCTAGTCTTGTCTTGATTCCTGCACAAGAATTGCTACCTGTCATGATTTTCTTATATTTTGCCGATAAATGGTGGGAGAATCCAAATTCCGTTCAGACGAAGGGTTACAACCCCGGTCCTTGTTTGGTTTACGGGTTGTAACCTGGTTATCTGAATAGTCCCATGGTTATCTCATCGTATATCACCTGTTATGCTTTTCCTTAATTCCTGTCTTTATTACCTTATTATTATTGTGCTAATTGCTGGTTTTGGTTCCTAAGTGAAGCCTCCTTTGTGGCACTTGCTCTTTCTGGGGTCTGACCCAGCTGGTTTTGTATGGCCAGATACCGGAACAGCAGCAAAGGATCTACCTGCTTTCCAGCCAGATGGTGACCACTAGAGGGAATCCTGGCAACGAGTGGGTTTCTTTTGTTCTCCCACTGTAATTGTACATTATTCTTTTGAGGCATTTAGCCGACGAGCACCTGTTAGCTCGATGCACTTTACTTTCTGTCTGCCTACGGGCTGTAAACATGATTGGCAACTCGAGGTTGATCATGTATGACTTAACTCTTGCTAGTCCTTACATTTTGTACGACTAGCTTCATGATCATCTGGATATGTAATGTTTGGGACGCCTTACAATTGTATATTTGATCTGATATCTTGTTACTATCATTACTTGTTGAGATTGGGACATTAGGCTTGTTATTGACCCTAAGAGACTGATGGCTTGTAGATAAACCCTCATATTTCTAGACAGCCGTGACCGTATAGTGAGATGGATTCCATTTCATTATACGTAGCTGGCTATGTCCGCCCCCGCTCTCCAGTATTTTGGTTCTGGGGCGTGACAAATATTCAAACTAATTTGCATATGTGCCTTCAGTCAACAACAGTGAAAAAAAATGTAATCATTATTTCCATAAGTTATAAGAATTGAATTTGCTTAACTTGTGTTAGACATGTCAGATGTCAGCGAGTAAAATAAATACATGACAGAATAATCAGTGACAAAATCACATAACATATGCATTAATTAATGCTTTAGATAAGAAAACTATGGAGTGAAGCAACGTGCAATCTTAACTTTTGTGATTCCAACAGCAGTTCTGTCATGCCTTTGGTGGCTTTCTTACTTACTATTGCCTAGCATGTTTGAAATTACTCTACCATGTTCTGCACTAGTTTGGTTCGCAGAATCAGGGTTGGGAAAGTCATTACTTTCCTATGTTTGGGTGCCAAAGAAATTGAGGAAAGGAAAGTGATTCCCAGTGGAAGGGAAATTAGGGGGAAATGATTTCACCCATCCAAGCAAGGAATCACTTTCCCACCTTGAAGTATTCAATATCCTTTCCAATTTTCTTGGCATTTCCAAACATCGGAAAGGAAAATTAATGGGAATTGTAATTTCACAATGGAAAGGAAATACCAAGGAATTGATTTCCTTTCCATTCCTTTCCACAAACCAAACGAGAGAGTGAATACTACAAAAAAAAAATGCTAACATGCAACAAAGGTAGCAATATTATTCCAGGACAATACAATTTATATTGGTCAAAAGTTACACAATTTAATGTTTGAACTCTATAACTGGAAACAGCATATGTATCCAAGATCATATGACAAATGATAACTTGAAAAATATAGAGAATAACATATACAAATTCCTGAGATGAAATATCCTAATAAACAAGCTTCATGTAGAACAAAGTCCAATCGTACAATATGAAGCTAAGCATGTTTTGTCATTGCAGTGTTCTAAAAATCGGGCTAGGCGGCCGCCCGCTGCACCGGAAACCCCCAATTCGGCCCTCCTAGGCGCCTGTTCGGACATGTTCGGCCTTGTTCGGCGCCTAGGCGGGCCTGTTCCACCAAGGCGGCAAATAAAAAAATTAAAATTTTCAAATTTAAAATTTCAGAAATTTAAAATTGAAATATCAGATTTGAAATTTCAGAAAAAAAAAATTAAAAAAATCAAAAGAAATCTCAAAAAAAAATCAAAGAAATTTCAAAAAAAAAAAAACCAAAAAATTTGAAGAAAATTCAAATATCAACAACAAAAATTTCTGTGCAGCCGCCTAGGCGCTATGATAAAGCTTTTAGTTGCATACAATGACATTATGTTGTTTTATGCAACTAAAAGCTTTATGATATTAATATTAGAATTGCTTGATAGAAGCACCTCATGTGCTTACTTTATGATAATTTTGGGTAAAAGTAAAACAAATCGTACTCTGAAAACGAACCTACAAGTATGATAACAAGGTGGAGAAATAGTAAATGCACACTGAGATGCAATTGAGTAGCCAGTGCAGGTTTGGATAGCCATTACTTGTTGACCCCCATTCCTAAGTGTGCATGTTTATTAATAGAAAAACGAAGGATCTAAAAAGAAAATGTAGAAGATATGAGAAGGAGGTGCAAACATCAGGATGAAAGTTGACATGCAATCTACCAGCCGGTGCAAATTTGACTAACCATTTCTTGTTGACCCCGTTCCTAACTGCCCTTGTTTATTCAAACCAAAAGACAATGATCTCCCATCTTCAGTTACCACAACTGTATGGTTCTTCCCAGCACCAGCTTTAACAATTTTGTATCTGTACATACAAGGAACACTCTCAAAACACAAATACAGCTGTCGGATTACAAAAGATCTATCTTGATGATCTAACAAGATTGAAACAGATTTAAGTAAAATGATATACTTTCTTGGGGCAATATATTACAATGAAATAGTATAATATTTTTCTTGGGTTACCACATCTTTTCTAATTCCATGTTTGATCATCTTCATCTCCTCTTCACATTTTGTCATAAAATAATATTCAAACAGATAATGCCAAAACTTTTCACGCCCCAATAAACACAACTGACATTCGTACTTCACTAAAAATTCATTATCAGAACTAAAAGTGTAATATTTGTCGAAACATTGCTCTACAGATTAAACAACAACAATCAAACTTCAGTTTTAAACTGAGCTCCTACGTTACACAAATACGGATATGACACGACATGGTAAGGCCACGGCAACACAACAACAAATTTGGTGTGTTCTAGTGTATTGTGGAGCATCCGGGAAGTGCCCTATATGTGTCCGACACAACGCAGACCACAATTTTGGAGTCCCTAGGTGCTCACATAGTAGTTCATAAATAAAAAAAGTCCAACAGTGCTGGCAAAGTGAAGTTGACAGGACTTTTTTTCACACTAAATTGGGTGATCAATACGGATGCTCCTCTTGGATACAGGTAGATTGAAGCTCGTAACATAATTGTAAATTTTATATTGCTACATATACTGTTGTTTAAGTTGATGAAGTCTTTAAACAGGATATGAATCAAATGCCATTTTGAATGAACTTCCGAACAAGTACTTACAAGTATCATCACAGCATAGAATTAGAAATATCTAGAGGATATGAGACGACTTATTCCGACAATGCAGACACAACGGTTGGCATATTGCGCTGAAGAGTATCCCCATGCCCCAGCTGCCCCTTCTGAGAACATACGACTTCTTGAGTATATAATACCATACAAAGTAAAAGAAGAACCTTTGTAGTATCTCTGCTCATACCTCATTTCTGCCCCATGTATAGCAACGGCCTTCCACATCCAAAGCCACACAATGGCAAGAACCTACAGAAGGACTATTAATGATTTCTGAAGTAAAATAATGGTCCATCCCAATTCTCAAACAGATTAAAGGAATAAAGGAGAAGAGCTTCAAAACTACTACCAGTTGACATATTTTTGCACATATGAAGTTATAAACAAGACTTAGCCATGCCCAAGAACAGGAAGTTTTGCAAGGATAACACCATTGCAGCAATAAACAAGAAGAATGACAGCAATTCTTCGCAAAAGTTGCAAGAGATGAATCGCTATCAAATGTAAAACAATGAAATCATAAAAATTTACATACAGTAGTAGAAAAGAAAAGGCGGAGAAGAAGAAGAAGTGCAGTAAGAACCACCGGTGTTTCACTACTCCATATCATCATCAAAGTGACTCCAGTTCATCTTGCTTAAAAATTGCCATTTGTCAATAAACAAGTAACTGAGAAAAGAAGACTATTTTTTGATCTCATATGATCTTACCTTGAATCCTTAATTGAAGTGTTAATCTCATGAGACAGTTTCAGTAACATCCATCACCATTATTTTCTAGCTGGCACCCTCACCCCCAAATTTCCGTCCATAAAGAAACTTGTGAAGGAGTATAAATAGTGGTAATTGTGAGATTATCAAAAGGGAAATTCTAAGAAGATGCATACTTTCCTGACCGCTAAATAATCAATCAGTTAGAACCCTTCTTTGCAAAGAAATCATAATAATGCAGTTTTTACACCTATTGGAGTTCCAAATCCAATATTTTAGGGGACAAAGCTGTCACGTCCCGATTCCGTAGAATCGATAGTCGTCCCCCGGACGTAATGTCGTGCGAACGTAAGTTGCAATCGCACAAGGCATAGTCATAAGGCTATCCGAAACACAACAACAAGAGCGTGCGCAGAGTAAATTGAACATATTATATAGAAGAAACTTGAGCTTTATTGATAATGAATATCATATTATAGACTCGATACAAGGTGCCGCTCAGGCTACAAACTGACTCCATTACAAAATGAACGTCGATGAGATAGTCGTTCCATACATCGCACCCCTTTATACAACCACAGTATGCAGACATCTGGATAGGGGAGAGTCGAGACATCTCAGCTTGGACAGTTGCGGAGTCTTCAAAAGGATTGAGTCAAAGCTTCGCACGCAAGGACGAAGCTTCAAAACACACGAGCGCTGCTTTCAGTCACGCGACGCGCTCCTCCTGTTATAGCACATGTAGAGAGCGAGGATCAGTACAATCAACGTGTACTGGCGAGTAGCTAATTATTTTCCATGCTCTCATTTGGTTTCAAGAATTTAGATAAAACATGCAACTTGTTTTAGTGATCTTTCTAGCCATCCTAGTCAGTTTCAAGCAAGCAGATTAATGAAACATAAATAAGGAGAATTTACGCTAGAACTTACCCACGGCAGAGCGTGCCGTACAACATAAAGCTTACCATGTTCTTCCCTGTCATATTGCATAACATAAGTTTAACTAGTGCATATTTGCGGAGGTCATTAGCATGAAAATCATTCTGGACATAGCTTGGTTTAGACGGTGCACGTTCAACGCGGGTAGCGAGCCCCGTTGAAGGAGCACCGAATATCCGCGGTACAATCCAGCATAGCTATCATGTTTCTTCCTAGGTTGGATCGGTCCCGTGGTCCCGGAATACCGTCCGAAGAAACAATCGTCCTTGTATACAAGTTGTCCATGACCGTGCTACGTTAACAAGTGATTTAAGGCACGTTTTATGGTATCGTTGCGACAACTTTATAATCGATTCATTTCTTAGTTTTGCAGATCATGAAATAATGCTCTTTTCTAGAACCTTATCTTTTCTCTTTTTGAGCGTGAAACTTGTATTTTTCGAGTAAATCGTTCTAATTTGATACAGTTGTCCCGAGTTCTTGTTTTTGAGATAGAGGGTTGAGGTGAAAGAGGTCGGACACACCTTGATTTCTATCTGAGGCGAGAGACTTGTTGGTCGCAGCTAGACGTCGCCTACGCGATTACCTGAAATCGCACAAGCAACTGATTAGAACATTGTATTATTCAAGAAGTTCGATATATAAATGCGAGTTCGAAACGCAAGCCATGAAAATATTCACAAAAACATGCACGAAAACGCATTCAGAAAACCAAAGCCAAAAACCACCGCAAGTGCGGCATGAAAAACAGAGCAACGGGAGGTCTCTTCCGACTCAGCCGCAGAGTCTATCCTCGAGGCGCAACCCGCTAAATATGAAACTTGATTCCGAAAGAGCCTTTCCATAACGAGAAAATGATCTTAATTCAATCATTCCCGTTCGACCGATTCGATCGATCCCGACCTATCGGTCACGATCAAATCGATAGCGACAATGTTCTTTTCTCGTGCACCCCGTGGACGGAGAACGGAGCACGATGAAGGGACGGGACGCTATACCATAACCAACTAAGAAAAAAATTTGATCTCGAAACTTAAGAAAAGAACCTACCGCTAGGAAAAATAGAGAAGGAAACTTTTTCCTCATCTCTAACTCCAGTTTCCAGGTCGACTCTTCGACCGCATGGTTCTTCCAAAGCACTCGAACGAGAGGGATGACACGGTTTCGAAGCAGTTTATCCTTGCGCTCCAAGATTTGCATAGGCTCTTCAACATACGATAAGTTTGCATGTAGATTCAGCTGACCAAAATCTACCATATGGCTCGGATCGTGCACGTACTTCCGCAACTGAGAGACGTGGAAGACATTGTGCACATCCGACAGTGCTGGCGGCAATGCAATCTGGTAAGCTACTAGGACGACTCACTTCAATATCTCGAAAGGACCGACAAATCTTGGACTCAACTTTCCTTTAGCTCCAATCTCGTGACTCCACGCATAGGCGTGACTTTCAGAAACACGTGATCGCCCTCCAGGAATTCAAGGGATCGTCGGTGAGTGTCGACATAGCTCTTCTGCCGACTTTATACTATCTTTAATCTCTCCCGTATCAACTTAACTTTTTGTATAGTCGGCTCCACCAGTTCCGGACCGAGTATCTGCTGTTCCCCGACTTCATCCCAGCAAATAGGTGATCTGCACTTCCGGCCGTACAAAGCTTCATACGGAGTCATTTGGATGCTGGACTGATAGTTGTTGTTATATACAAATTCGGTCAACGGTAGATGAACGTCCCAGCTTGACTTCAAGTCGATTGCACAGATGTATAACATGTCTTCGAGAATCTGATTCACCCGCTCTGTTTGGCCATCGGTCTGAGGATGATATGCTGAGGTAAACTTCAACTTGGTCCCCATTGCTGACTGAAGACTGCACCAGAAGCGTGACACGAATCGTCCATCCCGATATGAGACAATTGATATTGGAATCCCGTGCAGCCAAACTATTTCATCAAGATAGATCTGAGCAAGGCAATCGACGCTCCAAGTGACTTTAATGGCAATAAAGTGCACTGACTTAGTTAATCGATCGACGATGACCCAGACGACATCGTTCCTCGGCGACGTCTTCGGCAGGCCGACAACAAAGTCCATAGTGATGTAATCTCATTTCCATTCTGGAATGGCAAGGTTCTACATCTTCCCGCCCAGTCGCTGGTGCTCAGCTTTTACCTGCTTACAGGCCATACATTGTGACACGAAGAGTGCAACATCTCTCTTCATGTCGTGCCACCAAAAGATAATGCGGAGGTCCTTATACATCTTGGTGCTGCCAGGATGCAAGGAATATTTTGCATAATGCGCTTCCGACATTATCCCCTTTCTGAGTTCTGGGTTATCCGGTACACATAGCCTGCCCTTCACTCGCAATATTCTCGACTCGCCCTCTGCAAAGTCAGACGCCTTCCCTGTTGATATCAGCTTCCGCATCTTCTCCAGGTATGGATCATCCTTCTGAGCAGACTTGATCTTTCCAATAGGCTTGGTTCTAGCCGCAGTTGCGCCAGCTGCGTGACCACAAATCGAACTCGGAGTTCTAAGGTCATTCCTTCCAAGTCGCGCAGCAGTCAACTGTTGATGGATAGTGAAACTATGTACCTCCGACTCAGTGCATCTGCCATAACATTCCCCTTGCTCGACGTATAGTCGATCGACAAGTCGTAGTCTTTAATCAGTTCCAGCCATCGCCTCTGCCGCAAATCCAGTTCTTTCTGGGTGAAGAGATACTTGAAGCTCTTATGGTCCGTATAAATTATGCACGCCATGCCATAAAGATAGTAGCGCCACAACTTCAACGCAAACACAATTGTCGCTAATTCTAGGTCATGAGTGGGATAGTTCTTCTTATGCGGCTTGAGCTGTCTGGAAGCAAAAGATATCACCTTGTCCTGCTTCATGAGCACACACCCCAAACCCTGGCCAGAAGCACCGTTGAAGATTTGAAATCCCTCGGTCCCTTCAGGAAGAGCGAGTATCGGGACCAAAACGAGCCGTTGTTTTAGCTCTTCGAATGAAGCTTCACAATCGTCTGACCACACGAACGTGACTCCCTTTTGGGTGAGGCGAGTCAAGGACGATGCGATCTTTGCGAATCTTTCACGAAGCGTCTATAGTATCCCGCCAAACCGAGGAAGCTTCGAATTTCACTGACAGACGCGGGCTGTTTCCAATCAACAACTGCCTCAACTTTCTTCGGATCAACTTAAATGCCTTCAGCGGAGATGATGTGCCTAAGAAAAGATACGATGTTCAGCCAGAACTCACATTTGCTCCTCTTTGCAAACAACTGATTATCTCGGAGGGTCTGGAGTACGGTCCGCAGATGTTCTACGTGTTGCGCTCAATCCTTCGAGTAGACGAGAATATCGTCTATGAAGACTACTACGAATTTATCGAGGAACGGACGAAACACCTGATTCATTAGATCCATGAAGGCGGCAGGAGCATTTGTTAGGCCGAATGGCATCACCAAGAACTCGTAGTGGCCGTAACGAGCGTGCTAGGCAGACTTCGGCACGTCCTCTGGCTTGACCTTGAGCTGGTGATAACCCGATCGAAGATCAATCTTCGAAAACACCGTAGCACGTTGGAGCTGATCAAACAAATCGTCGATGCGGGACAAGGGATATTTGTTCCGGACAGTAGCTTTATTCAATTCCCGGTAGTCGATGCAGAGCTGCATCGACCCGTCTTTCTTCTTGACAAACAGCACAGGTGCACCCCATGGCGAGATGCTAGGACGAATGAACTCTTTGTCGAGCAATTCATATAGTTGTACTTTCTTTAAGTTCTTTTATTCTGCAGGGGCCATTCTGTACGGGGCCTTGGAAATCGATCGAGTGTTGGGAAAGGTGTCAATAGTGAACTCGATTTCTCGATCGGGTGGCATGCCGGGTAGCTCGTCCGGGAACACGTCTGGAAATTCTACCACAACGTCGGTTTGATCCGCGTTTGCACCATCCTGTCGCGTGTCTCGAACGGACGCCAAGTAGCCTTCGCATCCGGAATGCAGCATTCGTCGAGCAGAGATCGCCGAGATCACCATGCAGGTTATCGACGCTTCGCCACACGAATAGCAGAATTCAAGCTCCTCCGGTAGACGAAAGGTGACCTTCTTTTCTGCACAGTCAATAGTGGCCGAGCAAGCGTCGAGCCAATCCATCCCCAGAATGATGTCGTAGTCCTTAAGGTCCATAACTATCGCATCTAGAGTCAATTTCCTCCCTCCTATACATATGCAGCCGTCTCTACAGATAGTGTTTTACAGAAACTTGTGTGCCCGACGGGGTGCTAACGCTAAGGTTAATGCCTAACGGTGCCATGGAAAATTTGTGTTCATCAATAAAATATGTCGCTATAAAACTATGGGTAGCACCCGAATCGAACAGTACACGAACAGGTTTATTATTGAAGAGTAGTGTACCTGTCACAACTGTATCAGAGGCAAACGCCTCATCTCGAGTCATGGCATAGACGCGGCCTGAGCATTGAGGCGACGATCCTGAACATTTTGCGTTGCGGGTTGTTGGGCTCGAGGCGCTGGTCCTTGGTTCCCTGGACGATGTTGCTGCTGCTGAGGCGCCATTGGGTTCGGTCTCTTGGCCGAGCAATTTGAACTGAAGTGTCTCCTTTTACCACAGTTCCAGCATCCTCCTTCAAGAACTTCGCAATCGACGGCTAGGTGTCCGAATCGGCGACATCTGTTACAGCGAGGTCCCATGTTCTGCCCTTGGTATCCACCTTGGTACCCATTGTTCGGACGCTTGGTCACATTGTTTCCTCCTGCATGGCTAGGACGCTTATGATTGTATGTATGCATAGTGCCGACAGCAGCTGGGAGATATTGGCGCTCAAGGCGGAGAGCGTGATTCAGGGACTCGTCCATTGTCTTGTATTCCGGAACTGACACATGAGCAGAGATAGAGGGCCGAAGACCCACTTCAAACCGCCGAGCGCGACTCTCCATTGTAGGCAAGAAAGATCCAGCAAATTTGGCCAGTTTATTGAACTCTGTTGCGTATTGCCGCACCATCATATTCCCTTGCTTCAGCTGCATAAATTTATTCTCCTTTTCTTGTCGAACGGCTGCAAGGAGGTACTCGATTTCGAACGCCTGTCAGAAGGTGGCCCAAGAGATTGTCGCTGTTTCGTCGTCACGTCGGATCGCTCGCTTTTGCACGGCCCACCAGTCATGCACGTTCAATCGGAGTAGAAGCTGAGCACACGCAACTTTTTTGGACTCATTAACGCCTAGAAGCTCGAACCGGTCTTCCAACTCCTCTAACCAATCGATCATCAAAGAAGGGTCTTCAGTACCGCAGAAGGACGTTCGGCAATTTTTCGTAAATTTTGACACCTCAAAGTGAAACTCCTTGGTGTTGCAGGTAGTAGCTCGGGTACCTCCGGCTCGATATCGATCGGTCGGACCGCAGGCTCGGTTACGGCACGAGTCGTTGCAGAGTTGTCGTTGGCCACAACTGTCTGGACGATTTGCTGAAGAGTATCAAGCTGCTTCTGTTGCAACTTGAATTGCGCATCGAATCGGACCTCAAACCGAGTCTGTCGTGCCTCAGCTTGTCTCCGTTGGCCTTCAACATGCTGTTGATGTTGTTCGTACAGGTGCTGATTTGCCTCGGCCTGACGTTGTTGCGCTTCCAGCATGCGCATCATCCGTTTCATGGGTTCCATAGGGTTGTTTGAGGATCCCTCCCCCGAGCTGCTCGAGCCGCTCGAAGCACTTCATTCCCGCCCGCAGCTTCTCGGACTTCTGGGATAGGAGGCAACTCATATTAGTCTCAAGAAATATTACGGACTCACTGTATGCAACAACTCATCTCATCGACACGAGGTCAAAGGTTCGAGACTCAAACAGAAGGCTTGTTGATACCATTATGTCACGTCCCGATTCCGTAGATTCGATAGTCGTCCTCCGGGCGTGATGCCGTGCGAACCTAAGTTGCGATCGCACAAGGCATAGTCATAAGGTTATCCGAAACACAACGATAGAGTAAACTGAACACATTATATAGAAGAAACTTGAGCTTTATTGATAATGAACATCATACTATAGACTCGATACAAGGTGTCGCGCGGGCTACAAACTGACTTCATTACAAAATGAACGTCGATGAGATATTCGTTCCATACATTGCACCCCTTTATACAACCAAAGTATGCAGACACCTAGGATAGGGGAGAGTCAAGACATCTCAGCTTGGACAGTTGTGGAGTCTTCAAAAGAGATTGAGTCAAAGGCTTCGCACGCATGGACGAAGCTTCAAAACACATGAGCGCTGCCTTCAGTCACGCAGCACGCTCCTCCTGATTTATAGCACCTGTAGAGAGCGAAGATCAGTACAATCAACGTGTACTGGCGAGTGCTAATTATTTTCCATGCTCTCATTTGGTTCAAGAATTTAGATAAAACATGCAACTTGTTTTAGTGATCTTTCTAGCCATCCTAATCAGTTTCATGCAAGCAGTTTGATGAAACATAAATAAAAAAAATTTACGCTAGAACTTACCCACGACAGAGCGTGCCGTGCAACATAAAGCTTACCATGTTCTTCCCTGTCATATTGCATAACATAAGTTTAACTAGTGCATATTTGCGGAGGTCATTGGCATGAAAACCATTCTGGACATAGCTTGGCTTAGACGGTGCACATTCAACGCGGGTAGCAAGCCCCGTTGAAGGAGCACCGAATACCCGCGGTACAATCCAGCATAGCTATCATGTTTCTTCCTAGGTTGGATCGGTCCCGTGGTCCCGGAATACCGTCCGAAGAAACAATCGCCCTTGTATACAAGTTGTCCACGACCGTGCTACGTTAACAAGTGATTTAAGGCATGTTTTATGGTATCGTTGCGACCACTTTATAATCGATTCATTTCTTGGTTTTGCAGATCATGAAATAATGCTCTCTTTTCTATAACCTTATATTTTTTCTTTTTGAACGTGAAACTTGTATTTTTCGAGTAAATCGTTCTAATTTGATACAGTTGTCCCGAGTTCTTGTTTTTGAGATAGAGGGTTGAGGTGAAAGAGGTCAGCCACTCACCTTGATTTCTATTCGAGGCGAGAGACTTGTTGGTCGCGCTAGACGTCGCCTATGCGATTACCTGAAATCGCACAAACAACTGATTAGAACACTTTATTATTCAAGGAGTTCGATATGTAAATGCGAGTTCGAAACGCAAGCCATGAAAACATTCACAAAAACATTCACGAAAACGCATTCAGAAAACCAACGCAAGTGCGACGTGAAAAACGGAGGAACGGGAGGTCTCTCCCGACTCAGCCGCAGAGACTATCCTCGAGGCGCAACCCGCTGAATATGGGACTTGATTCCGAAGAAGCCTTTCCATAACGAGAAAATGATCTTAATTCAATTGTTCCCGTTCGACCGATTCGATCGATCCTGATCTATCGGTCCCGACCGAATCGATAGCGACAGTGTTCATTTCTCGCGCACCCCGTGGACGAAGAACGGGGCACGATGTAGGGACGGGACACTACAAAAGCTAAGGATGAGAGAATCCGAAGGCACATATCTAAATGAAGCATGCAGTCTCTAAATTTTACGGGGATTTCACTATGGAGTTCTATGTGGTTATATTGGTCAATAACACAAAATCAATGTGATGTATGAACTGTTGCATGCTCTGGAAGCTGCTCGAAGCTTTACTGGTTGATAAGGCACCTTGAGGGCAAGGTGAAGGCAGAGTATCTTGTGCGTTAGAGGAATTAAAATTTGAAAACAGCTCCGCCACTTTATTTTGGTTTGATGATCCCCGACGAATGTGGAAGACATCTATTGTCGGCTAGGATTTGTTAGTTTTGAGAGAAGGCGCTGATTGGAAGGTTGGGAGATTTGTACAGAATCAAATTGGGGTTGATCCCCTATACCAGGAATGCACTTCACTTGGGACAGAATGAGGATAAAAAAAATACTTGTAACCAAGATCTACATGCAAGGTTGTAAAAGGAGCTAGGTGGTAGGCGGGCGGCCACCTACCGCCTAGCGCCTAGGCCGTCTAGGCGGGGCCTAAGCAGCCTTCTAATACTAGGCGGTCACCGCAAAAAACATAAGAATTAAAATATGCTAAAGTGAAAATTATACTCCAAATTTAAAGTTTCTCATAATAAGTAAACAAAGCCAAATTCATAGTTCAAGACAACATAGACAAGACTACAAATTTAAAATTATACTCTCATTCTTTTCCATGTGTGTGTGCAGCAGGCTACTGTGGAGGGAAAAAAAAAAAAGGAACTGTGTGCAGCCGGCTTCAAAGTTCAAAACAGAGAAAGAGAAAGAGAAAGAAAGAAAAAGGAAAAGAAAAAAAAATGGCCGGCTACAAGTTCAAAACAGAGAAAGAGAAAAAAAGAAAAAAAAAGAGCCGGCGAACCCTAATCGGCTCTGGAGCCTGGAGAAGAAAAAGGAAAAGATGAAGAGTGAGAAGAAGAAGAGAAGATGAAGATTGAGAAGGTGAGAACCCTAACCTGCTCGCTCCTTCTTCCTCCTGCTGCTTCTCCTTCTTCCTCTGCTTCTTCTTCTTCCTCTCTTTCTTTGGCTGCTGCTGCTGATTTTTCTTCTTCCTTCTCGTGTTTTTTGGTATTAACCACTATCGGGTTTCGGGCGGGTCCTGCACTTTAAAAAAAAAATTCAAAAAAAATTTGAAACCGCCTAGGCGGCCGCCCCCCCTGCCACGAGGACGTCCGCCCCACCGCCTCGAGCGCCTAGGCGGCCGCCTAGGCCCACCTTTCTTCCTGGCCCGCCTGGGGACCGATTCCGGCCCAGAGTTGGGCGCCACCGCGCCGCCCAGCGCCGCCTAATCCCGCCTTTTAGAACACTGTCTACATGCATGGTAATGAACTTCCAATCATGAGAAAAATTGCCTCAGCTTCTGCTTGGGATAGTAGTAGAATTCATCACCCTAAATTGCATGAGATAAGGAAGCTGGTATGGCTCATCTTCCTCAAAGAGTCAAAGTTCTCTGTAGTGTTACTCTAGATGGACTACAACAGGCTAAATCGATATGGTTCAGACTTTAGAGCTACTAACCATGCAAAGCAGAGATTAAAGATAGGAATCATTTGTTCGTCCACTATTCATACAGCATATCTCTGGACTTGAGACTGCTCGAGATGAATTAAGCAATAGGAGGTGCAGTTAAATGCTGGAATGGTAACTATAAGGAAATTTAAAGTGGAGTCAGTTAGATGATGTCAACAGGGTATTGCCAGGCTATGAGGAAATTTTAGTGTGCAAGCAATTGGCAAATCTAGGAAGCATGGACACTCCAAAAATAGGTACATTTGACTCCATGTTGAGTCTTGTCCAACACGTATTAGACAAAACATGGACACTCCAAAATACATTAGGACATGCCAAAATCGATAGTGTGTCCGTCTTTGTGTCCCGTGCCCATATCGTGTCGTGTCTTATATGTGTCTGTGCAACATAGGCCACAATATTAGGCAGTAATTGTACACTTGAAATCAACGCACTTCGGCAAGGACTAGATGATCTACCACAAGTAAATGGAAGATTTGTCAAACTTCTTAATGACTAGGTTAGCTGAAATGGGTCATTGCTTTCAATGGTATGATATATCAAACAACTGGAGGATTAGGTTTGCCAATATGAAGCTTTAGGAGCAAGACAAGATTTAATGGATCATAGTTGGACGATTAAAGTTGGCATGTTAAAGATGTGAACCCTTTATACATAGGGATAAGATGAAAGGGAAACTAAAGGGAAAAGTACTCCATACATAGGGATAACCTTACATTCAACAATGTACACTGCAGAGATTTTTGTTGTTACAAGATGCATGAAGAAGTTTGACAAACTCAATGATCCAATACGATTTAAGAGGAGCCTATGTCTCAAACTATCGAGTTGTGTGTTTGGTTACATGCCAACGCTCATCGAGTATGCTCTCTCACACTGGCATTCATCAAAGTTGGAGCAACCCACAAACTCCACGTACCAATTGGTCGTGAAGTTGGAGCAATCCACAAGTATAATATTACACGTACCAATTGGTCGTGAAATTGGAGCAATCCACAAGTCTAATATTCCTAAGCCAAAAAAAACAGAAAAATTATTAGGAGTAAAAAATTCAAATATTGTACAAAATAAGAAAAATGTATCCTCCAATACTTAGCTTTCTAACCAACATTCTTGTCAAGGTTGTGAAAAGCGCTAGGCGCTAGTCTGGCGGGCACCTGCCGCCTAGCCCCTAGTCCGCCTAGGCGGTCGCCTATATCTAGACGGTTCAAAAATAAATAAATAAATAAATCCAAAAAAATCTACTAAAAATTGCAGAAAAGACGATAAAATTCCAAAACACGCATAGTCGAACGTTGGGAGGTCTAGGCGGGTGCCTAGGCGGACATCGGACGGGCACCAGGGGCCTAGCGCCTAGTTGCCGTCTAGACCGCCTTTTAGAACAGTAATTCTTGTTTCTTTTTAATATGCATGTTTTATACCATTATTACTATAGTGTCCCACTTCTCGCAGTGCATTGACAGGAGGCTAGACCGAGCCAGTCAATCAGAATAAATCATCTTGGAAAAAACCTTGCCGATATCGATTGATCAGGACTTACAGATTGAGACCATTCCAATTGATGGATTAGCTCTGACGAGTTAGTCCCAAGATACAGTGAATCGTGCTTGGCGAATGAACTCTGTATAAGAGCTTCTTTCCATACTTTTCGTTATTGTTTTGTTGGACGTTTTCGCTGCCTGATTTTGGTGAATGTGTTTTCGTGTTGTTTTCGATTATTGGCTTTTATTGTTCAATTTTATCGCATTTTGCATTCATTTCGAATCTTGAGAGAAAGAGATCGAAGTATATTAATCAAACGTTGGTGTAATTTCAGAACGCATATGCGAGACGTGATCGTTGCGTGAAGTTCCTCTTCTCTTGGATAGATTCATTTTGGTGAGTTGCTTTGACCGGACGATCATTTATCGTCACGTCCTAACAGAAGATTATCTTGTCTACTCTATTTATTGTGTCCCTATGATCAATGATACCATAACAACAAAGATAAAATAAAAGAGATGAATCACATGTTAAATCATAGAAGTATTTCTTTACTTATTGCTATAAGAATGATTATGTCCCTTATCAATTGTCAGATGATAGAATTGTATGGAAAAACACGGTATAACCATGCATAAAAGAAAAGAAGAAGATAGAATGTTTACTTGTTGCTAAATTGTCGCATAGTAATATTTTATCTAATATAAGTTGCATTCACGCATTGATCTGGACAACTTGTGCACAAGGACGTAATCTCTCGACCGATTCCCGGGGCACTGGAAATCACTCGGCCTAGGAGGGAACAGCACACCCAGAGGCTAGAAGTCCTCGTGATTGGAGGGGTGTTAGTCTATTAGTGAGATGGGCTCGTACGTTACAACTGCTAATCATGAAAAATCACACATTGGCCACAATGTAGTTAGGTCGCATGCATATGATACGACTCTTGCAAGCCTAACAATAATTGCATAGACGGAACGTAAGTTTATATGTATATGCAAATTGTGCTAATTCTTGTTTGTTGCAGGGATGATCAGACGGCAGTGGGTAAGAATCACTATATAAGTGATATCTTTATTTCTTATGTTTCTTTTATGAATTGTTAAAAAAAATCTAGACAAGTAGAAAGTTTACTTAATAATAGTTGCTAGCTTCACATGATTACCTAGTGTTGATTTCGGTAAGTTCGGTCACGACCGCTCACCAGTACGTGTTGTGTCCTGACCCACATTGTAGGCATCTCCAGATACCGAGAAGCAAAAGAATGATTAGAGGCGCTAGAAGCTTGTCCAGTCTAGTGGAACCTTGTTCATCACCTCCAAGCTTTCCAATTCAAGTTTAGCAGTTCCGTTTAAGGTGTTTTATCTTTTGTTTTAGTAAGGAGATATGATGTATGGACATTGTTGTTGTTTTCAAAGTTTCAAAGAAAGATGTAAGTCAAGTATGGCATTTTGAGTTGGCTATCAAAAAGTACTTTGTAACCCAGTCAAGTTATCAATATAGAAGTTATTTTGTTTCCTATCTCTGTTTAAATTTGGTTTCTGTATTAAAAGCTCCGTTGCGTTGTTGTTAGTTTAGTCTAGTTGTTACTGTGCATGTTCATGCCTTATACAAGAGCAACTTAGGCTTATACGGCATCACGTCCAGGGGCGACTTTACGGTTACCGGGATCGAGATATGACAATTCCAAGGGCTATACATTTAAGAACTGGTACAAGCATGTACAAGGTTGTTGCATGGTTGAAAGAACAACTACCAAAGATAATCAATTTATCCATCTCTATACAAAATCTAGAATATGATTTCAAATACCTTTCCCTCTACCACTTACTTAATTTTTCATATGCACAAATCTAGAAGTTCATAAATCAAAATATTCAAAGACAAATCTTAAAAGAAATAGCAGGCAAGTTTTATTACAGAATTAGAATAAGTTATAATTCATAACTATTCAGTATTATTCTAACTGTTAATATAAAGGTTAAAAAAAATTGGGAGGGTGCACTACAACCACCACAAAATGAGGAAAAATAAGACATTAATGTAATGAGAGTGCTTGCAACAACAAAGCCTTTTATCCCAAACTTTTGGGCTCTTCTTCATTTCATTCGGCTCTGTTAAGGATCATTTTCTTTATAATGCTAACAAAAATCATATCATTCTTTAACACTTCAAACCATGTTCGTCTAGGTCTACCTCTAGTCCTACTGGCTCCAACTACTATATTATCGCTCCTCTTATTACAAGAGTATTTATTGGTATGTCTTGTACATGTCCAAACCACTTAATAAGACGATTTTCTCCCTTGTCGTCAATTGGTGCCACCTCTAATTCCCAGCGGATACACTCATTTATGAAATGAGTCCTTACAAAATGAGAGTGTCTATGTAATATAAAATCAGTTTTTACAGAAGTGCTAAATGACTTCTAATGCAGCAATTGTACTATTTGTTTCTTTTTTTTCCATGTAATCAATCCTTACATTTTAGTTTGAAAATAAAGACTAGTAATGAACTATATTTCTTATGAAGTACAAAATGGGGTTAAATTCAATTAGTTTAGAATACTTTGCAGGTTTTTTAGTGGCTCCTGTTTGGCAATGCTCGATAAAGATGTTATCTATGAGCCCAAACCAATACCAATATATATTTATTAATAAACCTAATTTAATAATAAAATTGAAACTAAAATTTTGTTGAATCAATTGTTTTACTATTTTCTGGAAATGAATTAGGCTCAAATGGATTCTGGTTATTACTGAATCAGCCCGATTGATCCAATTATTAAATAATTGTGTCCGACCAAACCCGATAGAAACTGTTTGTTTCTAATTATGATGTCTAAGTTTTGAAAACAAGGAAACTAAACCAGTAAACTAGGTTAAGTTCTCTCCTCACAACTTCACAATTTATTGATGATTTAGGAATGTGCATTAGTGTAAAATCTCTGTCAGTCCATTTAATATGAAGAAAACATCTAGAATTGCATGAAAGAACGGTCATATAAAGGTATTACCTAGAACACGTAATATGATAATAGCATTTAATTTTCAGAAAGGAGTTTGATATTGAAAAAGGCCCGATTCCCAGCCTATGTTAAACAGGTCATCTTGGTCTAGACCGTGCCAATGTTAATGATTTAACAAGTCACATCAAGATAACCTACTTGTTTCGGGTCTAGATCATAACTTACAGTAATAGTTTAAAAATGAGAAGAGGAAGTGCACAGCAGGAAACTGAAGCAATAGTGGAAAAAACATATAAACGTGATTCAGGCCAGTATCAATGATGGTTATCTTGGACGTCGGGCATGAGGGAAAGGCCCTTAATGTAACTGAATAGAAGAAAAGGATTCAAACAGCCAACAGCCGACCCAAAAATTTGGGATAAAGACTCCCTTGTTGTAATAGTCAAATCTAACCCATCTCACTGGAGTGTAATAACCAAATTCTCAATTTGGGCCGAATGTTAGCTAAATTTGACCAAAACTCTGCTAACGTTTGAGCCAAAATCGTGCAGCACAACTCCCCCGCATTTCTATGCAGCATAGTTCGTTATATAAGGAGTTTTCTCTCTAAAGTTTGAGCCATTCGGTATTTGACTTCTCTAGAAGTTAGCAACCGACTTGCCAAGTGAATATTGCAGTCAATTTACGCATCACGCTGACACCAAAAAGAAAAAAAAAATGGATGTCCAGACCTCGAAACTTTAGCAGAACTCAACCAAATTCATACTAAATAGATAATCAAAATGTACCTAATCATGATGGAATGGCTTAATAAAAAGGACGTGCACAGACTACAAAAGATTGAAATGAAGCACTATCACCTGGCATTTCTTCAAACAGATATTGCACGTTTTATGCACATATATCCATCTCGATCGATCCATGTCATGTAAATACCAACAAGAATATAAGACAGCAAATCAAAGCTCTGTCAACACTCAGAAAACGAAGGAGAGGGTTTATCACTCACCCGGCCTATGTTAATCAGGTCATCCTGGCCTAGACCATACCATATGCATATTAAAGTAAACAAGTTGTGTGAAGCTAATGCTTATTTCGGTCTAGACCATAACATACATAAATGGCTTAAAAATCAGAAGAGGAAGTGCACAGCAAGGAATTGAAGAAAAAAAGGGGGGGAAATGTAAACATGATTCAGGCCAGCATCAACAAAGGTTATCTTGGACGTCGGTCATAAAGGCAAATGCATCTTGCAAGACTATAATAACCAAATTCTAAACTGAGGCCGAATATAAATTCGACCAGAACTCGGCTAAAGTTTGCGCCAAAATCGTATCCCACCGACATCTGGACCAAATCCATACTATAATACTACAGGATACAAGAAGACCCCCTCCCTGGCGTTTCTCTCCTAGCTCAAACTAAAGTTTGAGCCTTTCGGTACTCAGACTTCTCTAAATAGTTGCTA
>JANAVB010019470.1:0-161631 GCA_029216955.1 Iris pallida
CATAGAGATCTGTCAAGCTATCTAAATTTAATAATTCCTTATTAAATTGCATAGCCTATCTGACAACCTTAACTACCCAACGGTTAATTTGAACAAGGGACTCCTGGTCCAAGTTATTCTTTTAAATCAATTTAACCTAAGTTGTGAATGAGCATTTTCTAGTCGTAGGCTCGCAATGGTACGACTAACTTAAGTACTATCACGAGTTTGCAATCTTTTGCAAAATAGACCTGCGTGGGCCACCACAAAAACTTGTCATGACCCGCACCCGCTTTTTCAGATACGAGACGTGTCTAAGCCAGCCTACGCCACAGAGTCGCCGGTAGAACGTTGTCACGGCCAAGATGCTCAAAATCACAAATATACATTTTTGCTCATTCACCTTTCAAAATTTATTAAAACAATTACAACATTCTTATTTAAGTAAAATATGATATTCTCACAATTAATGAAAATGATACAGCTCCTACCTATTTTTAGGTTTCTGTCAACATGTATACCCGTATCTCCCAAAGCTAAGTGAAGCCACAACTAACCAAAAAATGTCGGTTTTCAGTCAGGAATGGAACAAGCACACAAACCGACGGTAATACGAAAAAATAATAGAATTAACAAGATATTAAAATAACATATGAGAGATAAAAACTAGAAAGTAACTGATGTCATGGCAAGCGGTGAAGAAGACAAGAAAAACAAATAGAATACAACTATCTATGTGACTTGAAATATCCTTTTCGACATGTGAACGGCCAAGGGGTAAATACGGCACCCTGCACGTGTCGTGTGCAGCTGCTATCAGTCAAGATTAGATATATTGGGATAGGCATGGGGTAGTTCACAGGTCTACTAAGATTTCCCCGTCCAGCTAGTACTCAAGGAATCAGGTCGCAAGCATGGTAATCATGAAAATGACAGTCAAGAAAATATAATAAATCCATGATACTAATCTTCATGTGACGAGCGTGTCAACAAGCAGCAAGACACATGTATAGACATGTAATAAAAAGACTACTATGAATCGAAAGCAATCAGAAAGTGTACTTGCCTGAGGTCCTTTGCTAATAAAACCGATAATACAACCACATCAAATGAGTCACTAGAGTCAACACATGCAAAAAGTCTCTGGATGCTGAAATGGACATTACCAAATTTTTAAAATAGTCAAATTAGCTAGAATTGCCTGTCCTTAAATCAAATTATGGACACAGGGGCAAAACGATAATTTTGGGTCAAAATAGTGTCCGTCGTTGGACCCACTTTGTACCGAAAAGTGTGTCAGGGTCAATGGTCTCTAATGTCGTCAAAATATATGTCAACAGGTCCGGTTTTCTGATACGAACCCAACCGTATATCCAAAGTTGGATTTTGGCAGGCCGTGCACAAAATTGCCCGTTGAGTTGGACCGTGGGGCCCGTAAAACGGCGATCCGATCAACTGTCTCAGAATTGGACCAAACTTGGCATACAGGACTAGAAAAATGATACGGTCCTGTTGGCACAATTTTCGTCTCGATCTGACGAACGTATACAAATTAATTAGAAAATTTGCACAGAGGCTGATACGATAAATTTCGAAGGATACACATCAAATTCGTCGCGCACACGCAACCAATTTCAATTCCATCAAAGCCCACACGTCCACGAAGCCATTATGCACCTTTCGATGCTTACGGTTCGTGACCACGTCGCCCCGATTGGGGGACGCACATCGTATCGAAGGTTTTTCTAGTTTTTAAAACAGGTTTTTGGTAAACTTTGGGATCCGATTTCTCAGCGCGTAGTCGATGAAATCGACTTCTACAAAATGGGTTGTGGAGCCCTATATGTTGTCTATAATTGTGTTCAAGTAGAATCTCTAATCTGGTACTAGATCGATCAAAATCGATCTTCAAACGTGGATGAATGGACTGTTATATACCCTGTTTCTGGACAGGTTTTCATCGAACTTGGGTTCGATTTTCTAGGCAATATAGATTTCCTAAAATCAGACTAATTGCTGGGAGTCGAAGGTATATATCGAAATTTTACCTGAGAGAGATAGCTCGAAAAATGATCGAGAGACGAGTGTGGATTTCGACCACGAAGTTGAGGTCGACTCGAGCTGCCCCTGTCGTTCCTCTGTCTGCGCGCGCGCGTGCTGCCCCCGGCGGCTTCGGCCACGTGCGCGGTGGCGTCGGCAATGGGTGGCCGCCCAGGTGACTGGAGATGGGGCGCGGTTAGGGTTTTGGGTTTTTGCTCTCGATCTCTCCCTCTCTGTTTTGTTATATATGTACGCTATGCTGTTACAGAGCCGGGGGGGCTTAGCGCTCGGCTGGGCCGGGCTCCAGGTTTGCTCGGGCTGCACTGGGGTTGCTACTGCTTTGTTTCTTTTTTTTTCCTTTTTTTTTCTATTATATATGTGTGTGTGTGTGTGTGTGTGTGTGTGTGTGTGTGTGTGTGTGTGTGTGTGTACATACTACTATATACGTTTACACATATACACATACACACATATATTATATATATTTATATACATACACATACTCACATATATAATATATATTGATATTTACATACACATACTCACATATACAATATATTTTTATATTTACATACACACACGTATATAATATATATTTATATATACATACACATACACACACATATAACATATATTTATATATACATGAACATATAGACGGTAATGCGTAAATTGTACATCACAATATATATTAATTAAATATAACAATTATTGATTTATAAAATAATAAATAGACCACTAAATAACACGAAGTATGTACATTGCAATATACGATCCAATGTATATGAATACCATTTGTACATTTACTCTTTAAACCCAAATAAAATCTAGGCAATTATATTTAGAAAATGCTATCGTAATTCCAAAGTAAATATATTATAAATAACGATATTATATATATATTTCATTTGCTAATGAATAATCAAATAAACGAATGCTATTGACATTATTTACGAACAATTACAATAATAACCATATATAATAATAATACCAATATCCCACCAAAATAACCAAAAGAGTCCTGGTGAGCATATCTGGCCCTAGAAAATTGTACTGATGTTCTAAAACTCTATTGAAATATTAATAATACCCATTTTGTATGAATAGCCAAATATTTAGAAATAATATTAAGTCCACCCAAAAAGTTAGAAAATATTTGTACACACCTAAAAGTATGTCTACATAGGCTTGTGCTTGGTTTGGGTTCAATCTGGACTACTTTGGCACAACCGGGTTCCCTAAAACTCAATAATATAATTAATAAATAATTAAAACGTTCTATAGGGGTTAAGTCGTAACTTGGCCTGGTTTTTCTAGTTAGAACAATCCTATGGCTCGGCTTTCCCTTACCATGGCTAAACACTAGTCAAAGCACGCTACTGCACTATCCGTGCCATGATTCCTAGTCACCTTGTACTCCAATTTCTAGCCATGACTAAAATCATCTACCATAATAATTAACTAATTAATTATTTATAAAAATCAAAAAATCACCATTCAAATAAAATAAATAATAATAAAATATTTCAAAATTTTCGGAAAGGGAAGCTACAGCAGGCTTGTAATAGTACGACTAATATAGGTACTACCACAAGTTTACACAATTTGCAAAGACTGACCTGCATGGGCCACCACAAAAATTTGTCATAATCCGCACCCACTTTTCGGGTGCGAGTATATGCGCAAGCCAGCCTAGGCCACAATATCGACGATAGGACGTTGTGTAGGCCATAATGCTCAAATCACAATAACTGAATAGTGTAATATAGAAATTAACAATATTGAAAACAAACAATAAATGTACTCATCTGAGGTCCTTAGCTGGTGGAACAGATAGTACCATTGCATTCAAAATCGTCTAATTAGCTAGGGTATCATGCAAAACTAACAATACCCAACCACTCAGTGAGCCACAAAAGATAAACTCCTTCCATTGTCTCCGAATGATGAAATAGCCATCACCAACATATTTGGTATAAAAGGAATATCCAAAAATACCTACACAAAAGTCCAATTCTGGATACATGGGCAAAATTATAATTTTTGGTCAAAACAATATCCGCCGTTAGACCCGCTTTGCACCGAAAAGTGTGCCAGTACTTACGATCTCTAAAGTCATCAATCTATATGTCTACGGGTACAGTTTGATTATACGAACCCAACCGTATGTCCCAAGTTGAATTTCGGTGGGCCGTGCACAAATTCGTTCGTTGGATCTGGTCGCGAGCCCGCCAAAATAGAGTTCTGGTCGACCTTTTCAGAAATGGACCAAACTTAGCTCACATGACCAAAAAATGAAACGGTCCTGTTGGCGCAAGTTTTGTCTCGAGATGATGAACCTGCACGAAGTTATGGGTAGTTTGGAAAGGGCAATACGGGGTAACTTCACCAATACGCTTAGATTTCGTCGTACGTACAACGAAATTGAGTTCCGTCGAATTCTACACGTCGACAACATCCATACGCGTCTTTCTATGCTTATGGGTTGCGACCACGTCACCTAGTTTGTCAGGGCGCATGCCGTATCGGGAGATTTTCTAAAAAAATCAGTTTTTAAAAGTTATTTTTCTGGATTTTTGAAATCTATTTTCTTGGCCTACATTGGATGAAATCAAAAACAATGAGAAGGATTTTAATCCCCTATAGGTTGAATATAAACTTATTCAAAATAATTTGAAATGTGGAAAGATTGTCGAGGAATCGCCTTCCAACTTAGGGTGGTAGACTATTCTATACCATGTTTGCGAATAAGATTTTTTATCGACTTTGAGTCGATTTTTCGAGCGATCGATGGCAACTACTTACAAACTATTTGAACAGAGTTGAAGATCGTTAGGTTAGGTAAACACCTGAGCAATCAGATCGAGAAAATGCTGATTGAGGAGGAAAAAAAATGACGCAAATCTTACTATGTGATGATGTTGTTGCTGCTAGTAATGTTGCTGCTACTCTGTGGCTACTGCAGTTGCTGCTCGCGGCCCTGCCCAACGGCAAGCCGATGGCTGGCGGCAAGCGCGCGGGACCAGAGGGAGGGTGCAGGTGGCTTAGGGTTAGGATTTTGTACTTCCCTATTTATTTCCCTTTAAGTACTATATAAGGGTCGAGGGGGGAACCGCTCGCGTCTGTTTGCGGGTGAATAGTGCCCCCCGCGATTACTGTTCCCTCATGGGATTTTTCTTTTCTTTTTTTATCTAACATATATATAGGTATATATATTCCCTTATATAAACTTAAATAAAAATCTAAATAAATCTTTAAAAATCAAAAATATCTTTTAGATAATTAAATATATAATTCTACCTAATATAACATTTATTTGATATATGCTGGTAGTAGAAATCATAAGCAAACACCAAAAATACTAAAAATAAATAAAATTCCTAAATATTTTCTAAAATTCAAAAAGTCATTTTCTAAATATTTAGTACAAGATTGTGTACCAATTACCTATGTGTGCAAATAGGGTAGCAATACTTACTACCTTTAATATAAAATAAATCTAAATAAAATAAATCAAGTGTATTAAAATAAATCAAAAATACTATAAAAAATATTAATTAAGATTAATAAAAAAACCTATAAATGTTAGGTGGATTACAGCAGGAGCATCAGTTGGAGCTGCGGCTGGATCAAGGGCTGGAACAGTATCGGGTGGAAGTGGAGGCTGAGGGTTGTAGAAGCATGAAAAATTTAGCAGAAGACATCCCTTTGCCACAGCGCAGAAGAGACAAAAGACTGAGGCTCAGTGCTAAAAAGACAAAACAGAAGATATGGAGAGAAGTCCCTTCATTATCATGTCTACCTAAGTCTATTACAGACACATCAAGACCATACATGAGGGCCTAATTCTGTTTTTCTATAAATAAACTAGTACAGATTCGACAAAAGCCTAGAAGGATCTACAAGGGATACAATCTTCATCGAAGTGCAGCCTTCCTTCTTCTCGATACACATGCTGGATGATTGACCTCCACCAAAGCATGTTCTGATATTCTTGTGGGCACAGCCTCTCAGAAGCATATCAGCAACCCAGCACTTTAAAGAAGCCAGAGCCTTCAAGCCAGAGGCGCCGCTAGCTGCCTGTGCCAACCTCAGAAACAAGATGGTGGTAGGCCCCCTCCCCTTCTTTTATTCCAGAAGCCAATGTCTGCACTCCAAAGGCGTAGCTATCTGCCTGCGCCAATCCCAGACGCGTAAGGGTGTCACCTTTCCCTTTGCAGCCAACGCCTTCACTATTCAGAAGCGCAGCTACTTACCTGCATCTGTATGAGGCGCAGGATGGTGATATTCTCACACCATCTCTATTCCCACAGTGTAGTCATCTGCTTCGGATCAGGAGCTTAAGTCACTTCTCTACAAGAGACTTGGGAACTCCCATCGCAACCAATACAAGTCAACATGTCGCTCCAAAAGTACAGTAACCTCGCCAACCAGAAGCAGAAGCCTACTTGTCGCCTACAGCACAATAACTCTGGTAGCCTGAAACACAGCTTCATAAGTTGCTCTATACGTACAGAAGTCTCATCGTCATTCGAAGCTAAGTCCACTCGTCGCCTGAAAGCACAGAGGTTCTATCATATCCAAAAGCACGGTCTACTCGTCGCCACGGAAGCACAGCAGCACTTAGTCCTCACCAGAGATGCAAGAAGTGTGGTCCACCCCCAATTGGTTTATTTAAACTGCCTCTTGCAGAGAAGATTGGGATTAAATCATGATTGATAGCATATCAGATTGATTTAAATCTTAAACGAGGATCAATTAGACTCCAAATCTAAGATGAAATCCTAAGATTTACTCGACTGTATCCGAACAAGTAAATCGGTACGAGCCACGTGGCACCTCCTTCGATTATGTTTATAACCACCAGAGATCTTTTTTGAGGTAAATCTCGATGTCCGCCACGTGTCAGCACCGCAGAAGCCTGCACCGTGCAATGACGGCAGATTCTTTAATATCTCAGGAACCCTAATGCACATTGCATATGTGCTCGGTTCTCTATAAATAGAAGGAGTTCTACTTTCACCAAAGCATCGATAGACAGAGGAAAATTGACAATCTTCAAAGGAGCAGTGATCTCCATCTACGAAGAGTCGACCATCCTTATCCACCTATCAACCAAAGAACCAACCAACCAACCATCTTCAAGGGATCTTCTCATCCAGACAGCCTCTTGATCGGTGACCCAGAGTCCCATCAAAGGTGCCAGAGAGCCATACAAGATTGATTCATCGTCAGATCGTCAATGGAGTAAAGGAGCCATTGCAGTGCTCGATCTCCCATCACACTTTTCCAGAAACCTCTTCTCCCTGTACTTAGAATATCCTGTTTAGGACTTCCTTCTTTGTACACAGATACCTTATACGTTCAATAAAGCAAAACATTCATTCAACCTTTTGTTAAGTCGAACAAAATGGCGACTCTGCTGGGGAATACCTTCTCCTTCAACGAGAAGGTGGTGACGCAATCTGATGACAACTTGCTGGAAGCTTCTCAAGATATGCTGGTCGTACGCTTCGACCAGCAGGCTTTTGAATATCTTCTCTCTGATAAAAAGTAGAAGACTTCGAAGTGGTTCGTACAACCGAAGAAGACTCAACGTGTCGGGAGGCCTAAGGTGGCTATAGCCAGTAGCACGATGGCGGGAACGTCGTCTTAGGACCCCTCAACGTCAAGGCCACAGAGAAGATCCTGGCTGCTACAGCCTTATCCCCTCGCCCGATTCCATCCCGGGAAAGCATGGCGAAGAAAATGATGGTTCCATGGTTGATCTGACGAAGGAACGATGTCGAAGGAAGCGCACACCGGTCTAACCCCTCACGACGGGAGTATTGCCGGCAAGGAGATCTGTATTCGACAGAATCGCTTTCCTTCAGGTAAACCTTCGACGGACTCTGAATACTACTCACCCGCTGGGGGTATTAGAAAGAGATCCCAGGTAGCTCGTGCTTCGTATAATAAGCGTATGACACCAACGGCAGACCAGAGTCCCGTGTTGACAGTAACACGCGCAGCTGATAGAAAGCTATACAAGACTGGCTCTCGTGCTCCGATGCCTCAACCAGTCGAACCTTTCTCCCACTGGGGTACTCCTGTACGTAAGCCAAGCCAGGGGTACTTTCCACGGAAGGGAGCCACTCGAGCAGCATCCCCGCATGAGCGACAGAGGCTTCCTCGCCAGACCCACTCTGACCGTGCTTACATGCAGCTTCCCTGTATGTACAATAGGAGTGCTACGACAGAAGATCCAACCCTCTCCCAGGCAGAAGAAGAATCGTGGCACAAGACGTACCTAAATCTAGGCACTCTTGTACCCAGATTACCATCAACTGCAGTTGTCAGCAGATGGCTACGCCATCCGTCGAGCAGGCGCTCAGTCTTCCTGAGACTCTACCCCATGCCGACTCCATGCCAGAGGCCTAACAGGGGGTCGGTGAGACATAAAGAAGACGAGCCATGCATTGCCACATGCTATGCGGTACAGGGTTCCAGAGCTTTCAAGGATTCCTCCAGAATCCTTCCATATTGATTGCCAAACCGAAGAGGAGGTCAGAGAACAAAAAAGCTAAGGTACTCGATGCAGGTGTGTTCCAAGGCACTCGTTCCAAATCTGCATTGGGTGCTTTGTCAAAAACTGGGGGTAGCCAGCCTCCTACCATACATAACTATCCTGTGTTCCAATCTGACGAGGCAATATGACACGGATGTCTCCATTGGCACAGCAGTCACCAGACCGGGGGTAGCAACCATACTGAGTCGAAGAAGATCACAATCTTACGGTATATCGTCAAGGCAGCGAGACTCAGGCGTCTGAGCCAGAAAGTGAAGGATCTACGCTCCCTCGAGTCACCCTCACACTCGATCTGTCTTCATGGTCGACGGCAATGAGGAAGACAACAATGAAGCTCTCATGCGTATCGATGTCCTCGAGACGAAGTTGGATACGCTGACGATACCATGAAGACCTTGTCATCGGTCATAATCCTCAAGAGTAGCATGGCCCTCGTACCTCTATACTTGTGCGTGATCTGCCAACCAATGACGAATCCAACAAGTTGCCTGCAGCCAATCAGGCAGGACCGTCCTCGTCTACTCCATCGGCTATAGGCTCCACAATGTCGGCCGAGATACAGTAGGCCACCAAGGAGCTGTATGCTCGTCATAATACCAAGGAGAAGCAAGCAACACTCCGGAAGATGGGGATCCTGCAGCCATACCCTGCCGAGTGGGACAACATCGTCTATCCTCCCAAATACAATCCGTAGACACTTATACCTTATGAAGAGAAGGGGTCTCCCCGACAATACTTGAGGTACTTTGCCTCAGTAATGGGGCACCTACCAAAGGATGACGCCCTTCTGTCCAACATATTGATAGGAGCCCTGCAGGGGTTAGCCTATGAGTGGTTCTACAGTCTTTCGGACGACTGCATCTCGTCATTTGGAGACCTGAAGATACGCTTCGTGGACCGATTCTACAAAGGAGGCATGGGTATGACCATGTCGACCCTCATAAAAATTGTCCAGAGGAAGAAAGAGCCTATCCGTGCATACATCGAGCGCTTTCGCCAGGCAGCCCTCAGATTACCACACGGTATGCCCGAGCCCATGCTTATAGACTCATGTCGCAAGAACATGCCGCCCGCTATAAAATTGCGGCACAGTGCTCCCTGCACGGAGTGGACGCCTTTTATTACAGAGGCAGATGTCGTACAAAGGAAAGCTCAGGACGCGCATCTCCTGGGGCTACACTTTTCTGCACCTAAAGACAAGGGGAGACGCTCGTACAGCAATAACCCCAAAGACGAAAAAGACAAGCAAGCCATGACCGTCAATATCTCTAATGTTTTAGCAGCTGCGAACCCCAAGTCTGCAGAAGCACAGAGGCCGAGGAAGACTTACTCCTTCAATGATGAGGATATGCTGGAACTCTTCGAAATGCTTACGAAGAGTGGCAAACTGTCCATCCAGCCACCCAGGTGTCCTGAAGAAGTAGGAAAGGTGGACCATCCCAAGTACTGCATTATCACCAGTACATCCATCACTTAACACAGGATTATTATGTGTTGAAGGGACAAATTCAGTGCCTCATTAACGCCAATATTATATCGTTGGATTACAAAAAAAAGACCGTCATGGCGAACATGGTTAGTCTCCTGTCTGAGTGTTGTCCAGCAGCAAAGGCACAGCGTGACGTCATTTCTGTCCCCGACGTGGCAGTAGAAGTGGTCAATCCTCTATCAGTATCGGGTTACGAGTAAGAGGACACCTAGTACTCTGATGACAGAGCCGTTCGGGGCCTCAGGGAAACGCTATCCGCCAACATGGTCTTTCTAAACCCTTAGTCGAGGACAAAGACCAAGTGTTCGAGTGCCTCAAAGACAAACCCTGGGCGCAGCGCTTAGGATCCCAATGGGAGTAGTATTTTGAGGAGCGCAAACCCCCAACGAAAGATGAAGTCGTCCAAGTCGAATTAGAAGATGAGGCCTCACCTAAGCCCATCTTTATCAGCAGAAGTCTAACGGATGATGACAGGCAATCCCTGATACAGCTCATCCGTGAGTATATCGTCGTCTTTGCCTGGTGCTACGAAGATATGCCAGGGCTAAACCCGCAAGTAACCGTGCACCGCCTCAATATCCTGCCCCATGTTAAATCAGTCAAGTAACAACATAGACGGTTCTACCCCAACATTATGGATGCTATTGAGGAGGAGGTCGACAAACGCATTGAGAGCGGCTTCATCCGCGAAGAGTAGCATCCAGATTGGGTCACAAATGTCGTCCGTGTCACTAAGAAGAACGGAAAGATATGAATATGTATAGACTTCAGAGATCTCAATTCGTTCTGTCCTAAAGATGAGTTCTCTCTCCTAATTACCGACGTGATGATTGGCAACACATGTGGCTTCGAGCGTATGTCCTTTATGAATAGATTCTCTGGCTACAACCAGATCAAGATGCTCCCCGAAGACGAAAATTATATGATATTCTGAACTCCGAAGGGGGTGTATTGCTACACAGTAATGCCTTTCGGATTAAAGAATACGGAAGCTACCTATCAAAGGGCTATGAGTACCATATTCCGCAAGCATCTCCAGAAGACGGTAGAGTGTTATGTTGACGACATCGCCGTCAAAAACAAGTACAAATCCAACTACTTGGATGATCTACGGACGATGAATCCGACCAAGTCCTTCCTGGGCGTTTGCAACGGCAAGTTCTTAGGCTTCATCATCACAGCAAAAGGGATTCATATCGACCCGGAGAGACCAAAGCAATTCTTGACATGGCACCTCCTAGAACCTCCGAGAGCTTCGAGCTTTGTAGGGGCGATTGGCGTATATAAGGAGGTTCATAGCAAATCTCTCTGGTAAATGTCAACCCTTCACCAGACTAATGAAGAAAGGGGTCACTTTTGAATGGACCAAAGAGTGCCAGAGCGCATTCGACGACATCAAGAAGTACCTCTCCAACCCTCCTGTGTTGGTAGCCCCAGTCGTGGGGAAGCCCTTCCTACTGTACGTTCGAGCCATGGATCATTCTTTTGGTGCCTTATTAGCCTAAAATAATAAAAAAGGCAACGAACAAGCAATATATTATCTCAGCAGGACCATGATTGGAGCCGAGCACCGGTATAATACTGTTGAGAAGGAATGTCTCGCCCTCCTTTTTGCCATCTAGAAGACACGGCATTATTTAAACGGATAGATGATCCATGTGGTATCCAGGATCAACCCTCTTAGAGTCCTTATGACCAAGCCAGGGGTACTGAATTCATGACTAGCCACATGGGCAATCCTCTTGACTCCTTACGATATGGTGTTCATCCCACAGAAGGCAGTCAAAGGCCAAGCATTGGCAGATTTCCTGACATCTCATCCGGTGCCAGAAAAGTCAAAACTTTACGAAGAAATCCCCGATAAAGTACTGGAGTCCAACACAATTTCGGACAACTCAGTATGGCGTATGTTCTTTGACGGAGCCTTAAAAGCGAGGCCAAAGGGTGAAATCGTAGTAGGGGTCAGGATCGTCCTTGTTACTTCGAACGGCCCAGTTATCAATCATGTATATTCTCTCACGAAGTCATGCACCAAAAATGCTGCAGAGTATAACACCCTCATCATCGGACTCCAGCTCGCCAAACAGCTGGGGGTTGACTACATCGAGGCCTATGGAGACTCAAAATTGATCATCAGTCAGGTTCGGGGTCAGTACGAGGTTCGACATGAGAACTTGATCCCTTACCACCAGGTGGCAATCGACATTATCTCTACCTTCACAGGATTCTTTATAGAACATGTCCCACGGTTGTAGAACTTGGAGGCCGACGCACTAGTCGGTCTCGTTGCCTATTTGGCTGCCCCTATTGGATCTCATCATACCATTTCATTAACGGACCGGAAGTTAGTCTGTCCAAAGAATGCCCTGCATGCATGTCAGAACTACTCGTTACAAGTAGGAACGGATGAAGGCACCAAGGATTGGCAGTTCCCATTATAGACTATGTAATCTATGGGATTCTGCCTGAAGACACAAGAGAAGCAGCTTCTGTCAGGAGGCGCTCACTCTGTTTCTTTTACGATTCGGCCACCACAATGCTATATCGTCGCGTATACGACGAACTTTTTTTACGCTGCTTGTCTCATACAGAGGCACAAGAAGCACTCAGAGAAGCGCAAGATGGAACCTACGGAGCCCACCAGCCGAGCCCCAAGCTACAAAATCGGTTGTGCCGTATGGGCTATTACTGGCCCACTATGATGGCAGATGCTATTGAATATACAAAGAAATATTGGGCGTGCCAATTCTATACATATTTCATCCATCAACCTTCAGAATATTAGCACCCAACGGTGGCCTCGTGGCCATTCGAAGCCTGGGGTGTGGATATCGGGGGGCCAGTCAGTCCATCCTCTTCCAAAGGACACCGGTTCATCCTCGTCATTACAGATTATTTCTCCAAATAGACGAAAGCAGTACCATTGGTAGAGGTAAAGACTTCTAACATGATCAGTTTCATCAAACATTACGTTATTTACCGCTTAGGAGTTCCCAGAAGGATCATTCACGATAATGGTCCTCGGTTCGTAAGCCATACATTCTACCGGTTCTACGATAAAAGCCGAATTCAAAATATGTCATCAACAGCTTACAACCTGGCAACTAATGGATTGGCTGAGGTATTCAATAAAACCATTGTCAAACTCCTCAAAAAGGTCGTCTCCTCTAACAAACGTGACTGGAATGAGAAGTTAGGCAAATGTCTATGGGCCTACTGTACAACTGTTCATACTCCTACAGGCAGTACACCATTCTTCTTGGCCTATGGGAGCGAGACTGTCCTCCCCTTGGAGATTCAAATCTCATCCTTACGGGTAGCCATTACTAATCAGTTAACCATTGAAGACAATCAACACAGGTAGTTACAAGAGCTAGAAGTGTTGGATGAAAAGTGCTTGCTCTTGCAGCAAAGGATTGAGCTTTACCAATCTCGCATCTCTGGAGCCTTCAACAAAAAGGTCCACAAAAGATCCTACCAGGTGGGCGACCTCATCTTAGCAGTACGAAGACTGATGGTAATAACCCACAAGACGGCTGGGAAGTTCGAGCACAAGTAGGAAGGACCGTTCGTTATAGAAACGTTGTACTCCAATAGTGCTTATCAGCTAGCGAAGCCTAACGGAGACATGGTAATGATGCCCATCAACGGCAAGTTCCTAAAGAAGTATTACGTCTGAAGACAGAACCAACATAGGCACCCACATCCCCTGAAAAGGGTGCCCATGATTTCTGGTATGGGGATCTCTCGCTCTCCCTCATATATATTCTCTCAAGTAGGTGAAGCACTTCACGTCCATATTACCTCTGGATTGCTCCTCTACGCCTGAGTGGTCGTTTTTCTTGCATCAGTTCTATGATTATTTCGGCAGTCTAGAAAATATTTCACGTCCATATTACCTCTGGATTGTTGTTCTATACCCCGACAAAGATCAAGCCTACCACGTCCATATTTTCTCTGGTCAGACAAATCCATTATGAAAGTTCCCTCTTTATTCTGGAGATAAAAGAAAAGGAAACAAGAAAGCTTATACATATAAAACATGTAGCTACAAAGACCTATTACAGACTCTTCGTAGTTACATACACAGAAGGAACAAAAAAGCTAAATTTATGGTATAAGCTCTCAATAGCGTGGGCGAGGCAGTGACAGAGACAATCACTTTCTGGTTAAAAGGAAGACATTGCCCGAAGCTGCTACTGGCCCAAGCCAGGGATAAAGACCAGCACTGGACTCTCTTATCTCTCCAGCTGGCCGGCGAGAGAAACCACAGCACCAAGCCTTGCTATTCCTCGGTCATAATGGCAACCAATCCTAACCCAGGAAGCAGAGGTCCGAGACGCATTGACGCCCACGACATCTAGGATGCGGGACGTCTTGAGATCCAATGGTAGTTCTACTACAGCTTCTTTGGAGTAAAAGATTTGTCATCGACTGCCGTCTCAAGCAAACTCTAGGGTCGTCAGAAGCTGAACATCAGGCAAACAAAGCCATTATTGAAGAAGCTGAGTCTTCTTTTGAAGGAGGACAGTCCTTTATGTAGGCTGTTCGTGTGGTCTAAGCATGAGCCAGACATCGGTCAGAAGGAAGCTTACACATGACAGATGGCAGTACTGCGAGTGACCAAAGAAATGTGACTCTAAACCCCCTATGTTAAAGAGATTTGCGATCCCTACAAAGACGCAAGAGGCTCCAATATCAAGAAGCCATCACGCAGCTTATACAGTCCTGACGCGTGTTCATGCTTCTGTTCAAAGTATGCCGAGCTTGACTCAAGTTCGGGACACTTTGAAGGGGGTCTTGTGGAAGCCTAAAAAATCTCAGCTGAAGACATCCCTTTGCCACAACGCAGAAGAGACAAAAGGCAGAGGCTCAGTGCTAAAAAGACAAAATAGAAGATATAGAGAGAAGTCCCTTCATTATCATGTCTACCAAAGTACAGACACATCAAGACCATACAAGAGGGACTAATTCTGTACTTCTACAAAGGAACTAGTATAGATTCGACAAAAGCCTAGAGGGATCTACAAGGGATGCTATCTTCATCGAAGTGCAGCCTTTCTTCTTCTCGATACACACACTGGAGGATTGACCTCCACCAAAGCATGTTCTAATATTCTTGTGGGTGCAGCCTCTCAGAATCATATCAGCAACCCAGCACTTTGAAGAAGCCAGAGCCTTCAAGCCAGAGACGCAGCTAGCTGCCTGCGCCAACCTCAGAAACAAGATGGTGGTAGGCCCCCCTCCCTTTCTTTTATTCCAGAAGCCAGTGTCTGCACTCTATAGGCGCAGCTATCTGCCTGCGCCAATATCAGACGCGCAAGGGTATCATACCCTTCCCATCGTAGCCAATGCCTTCACTGTTCAGAAGCACAACTACTTATCTGCGTCCGCATGAGGCGCAGGATGGTGATATGCTCAAACCATCTCCATTTCCATAATGCAGTCATCTGTTCCGGATCAGAAGCTTAAGTCATTTCTCTACAAGAGACTTGGGAACTCCCATCACAACCAATGCAAGTCAACCTGTCACTCCAAAAGCATAGTAACCTTGCCAATCTGAAGCACAAGCCTACTTGTCACCTACAGCACAGTGACTCTGGTAGCTCAAAATACAGCTTCATAAGTTGCTCTATATGTACATAAGTTTCATCGTCATTCGAAGCTAAGTCCACTCGGCGCCTAAAAGCACAGAGGTTTCATCGTCTCCAGAAGCACGGGCTACTCATCACCACAGAAGTACGGTGGTACTTAGTCCTCACCAGAGGCACATGAAGCGTGGGTCTACCCCAATTGGTTTGTATAAACCTTCTCTTGCTGAAAAGTGTAGGATTAAATTATGATTGATATCATATTAGATTGATTTAAATCTTAGACGAGGATCAATTAGACTCCAAATCTAAGATGAAACCTCAAGATTTACTCGGCTATATCCGAGCAAGCAAATTGGCACGTGCCACGTGTCACCTCCTTCAAATATGTTTATAACCACCAGAGATATTGTTTGAGGGGAATCTCGATGTCTGCCATGTGTCAGCACCACAGAAGCCCGTACCATACAATGACGGCAGATTCTTTCATATCTCAGGAACCCTAATGCACATCGCATACGTGCTCGATTCTCTATAAATAGAAGGAGTTCTTCTTCCACCAAAGCATCGATCGATAGAGGAAAATCGACAATCTTCAAAGGAGCAGCGATCTCCATTTACGAAGAGTCGACCACCCTCATCTACATATCAACCAAAGAACTAACCAACCATCTTCAAGGGATCTTCTCATCCAGATTGCCTCTTGATTGGTGACCCCAGAGTCCTATCAAAGGTGCTAGAGAACAATAGCAAGGTTGATTCGTCATCAGATCGTCAACGGAGTAAAGGAGCCACTGCAGTGCTCAAACTCCACCGTCACACTTTTTCAGAAACCTCTTCTCCCAGTACTTAGAATATCCTGTTTAGGACTTCCTTCTTTATACACAGATACCTTATACGTTCAATAAAGCAAAAAGTTTATTCAACCTTTTGTTACATCGAACAATGGTACTTTCTATATCTAGTCAGCTCAGAAGGTGACCCAGAAACAGGACTGATGTCTAAGTCGATTCCAAATCTCTAGAAGATCATCGCAAGATGTAGAGGGTATAGAAGGTTTTTTCCTGCCCTTCGACAACTAATGATGCTTGAAATGACAGTCTTTGGAACAAAAAAGTGACTCTAAAGTGAATATGATATATAGCTGACATCTCTAAGAGCGTGACCTCAACAGTAGATCTTATCTTATGGAGAAAAATAGAATAAACAATACGATGGAGTTCACAAAAGTTTTGGTTAAGGTGCTTTGCGTACAACCGAGACCGAGGAATCGGACCAGGATGACACATAGCGACCTTAAGAGAGTCAAGGGTCATATCGTAAGGAAATTGAACTTTGTTTATCTCAACTTAAGCTTCACCGTTGTCCATCATATGGAAGTACTCACTCAAGTCAGCCGAGTTAAACTCAAGTTCCTTTCCAGCGATGCAAGAATAAGTATTGTCGCCTGCTTCTTGCAGATTGCAATAAAATATGTGGATAGCATTTTCATAAATATCACTAGACACTTCAAGAAAATCTTGGAGTCCTAAATTTTCAAAGGTATATGCATATTCAGATATGACAGTAAAATTGATCAATTTTTTGGGGCAAATTTCCCGCTATCGAAATTGTCTAAACCAAGATTCCAATGTTTTCGAAGTTGGAAACAAGTTCTAGACGAAATCCTCTTTGTCGTTGGGACCAGCAGGACTAAACAAATTAACAGGTTCGTACTCCGAACTATAGGATCAAGCCGCGGAGTCTCTCTTCTTTCTCTTGAAGAGTTTGGGAGCCATAGAAATTGAAATATAGAAAGGAAAGATATACATCTAGGAGACAACGGAAAAGAGTAGGGAACATCTTCTTTGAACCGCTAGAACCGAGGAAGATGAAGTTTGAAGCTTTGGAAGGGGGTAGCCAAAAACTAGGGTTAGATTTTGGAGTGCTCAGGTAGGCTAGAATATGAAGAAGATGATTTGAAAATGATTAGGGTCGGCTAAAATGTTGATGTCTTTATAAAAGATCGCGATCGAGTTCGGTCCAAAATCAGTCAGAACTCGGGCCGAGTTCTGTCCGAGTTCGGCTAACCTGAATTCCCATTCATTTTGTGTGTAATAAATGATAAACTTACTTAATAACTTTTAACTCTTCAATTTAATAAAAATCAATTGCTTTGGGTTAGCTGTAGGGGCCGGATCCCAGCTAGCGGTAGTCCGAAGGCTAGTATACCATGTCACTTCAGGCTATTTACACCTGTATGACAGAATGGTCCTTTCGGATTGTACCCAAAATAACTTTAATTAATAAATCTCGAAATATCAAGTTTTAATTAATTTTATTAATCATAACACATTATGAGTCAAAAAATTCAAGTATGCCTAACTCGTGACGCAGATAATTAAAACGATCTTTAGCTAACGATTTTGTAAAAGTATCTACTAATTGATGATCTGTGTCAATAAATTCTAAGCAAATATCCCCGTATTGTTGGTGATCATGTAAAAAGTGATGACGTATCTCTATGTGCTTTCTGCGTGAGTGTCAAACAGGGTTCTTAGTCAAGTTAATCGTACTAGTGTTATCACTGTAAATGGAAATCTTTGTGTAGTACAGATTATAGTCTTTTAGGGTTTGCTTTATCCATAATATTTGTGCACAATAATGTCCTACGGCGATATACTCAACCTCAGTTGTTAATAAAGCTACAAAGTTTTACTTCTTGCTAAACCAGGAGACTAAATCTTTTTCTTGGAAATGATACGTACCACTGATACTTTTACGATCTACTTTGCATCCAGCAAAATCATTATCTGAATAACCGATTATGTCAAAAGATATGGTTTTGTGTAAAACCCCAAGAAGTTTTTTATATTATTTTATTTATTTATTTATTTGGCTTAAATAGGATTTTATGAAATTTGTGAGTATCTTTAAATTAAATACTTATTATTATAGATGACCTTAGCCATGGTTGAGTTTGAATATGCAAGACGACTAAAAATTATGGCATGCCTAGCATTATTGGGTGCTTTAACTAGCATGCTAGCCATGTTAGGAGTGACATGGTCATATAGTAGTCCCTTGCATGTTAACCATTCAAATCATGGAACAAGTCGTAATTTTTATTTAAATAATTAGTAAGAAAGCCTTTATGACTTTTTAGGAGACCCGGTTGCACCAAACCTTCCCAAACCTCTTCCAAGCCGAACCCAACCCTATGTAGGCATGTTGGACATTAATAAATATTAGTAATTATATTTATTTGTATTTTTTCAGATTTTATAGTGTAATTACATAGATACAATTAAATAGTTCTATATTAGGAAACCCCTTTTTAAATCCTCAATCCAATCAACTAACCAACTCACCAAACAACAAAATCATGCCAAGTGGACCCCCACCATGTTAATTTCGGCCAAGCAAACCCCCCATGGCTAAATGCATCAAATTAAATAGGATTTAAATCCTAGATTGCTTAAAATTTATTTAAGGATATGTTAAATATACCAACTTATCCCAAACCTTAACCAAATCCTAATCTTTTCTTTCCCCACCTTGTGGCCGACCACTTCTCCCTATCCCCTCTCTATTTTTGGCAGCAATCCCCCACCTCATAGCCTCCACACATCATCCCTTCATTATACATCTTTCCCTCCTTCACAACAACTCATCTCCTCCACCACACATCCATCCAACCCCTCAAAACAAACCCTAAAAAAACTCCATCCCCCCATCCAACCCTCTATAGCCATTATCAAATCTCCCATACTCATCAAGAGAGGTTTAGCAAGTGAGGATACCGGGAAAGATTGGAGCTGTGGTGAAGAGAAGTCATCACCACCCTTTCTAGCAAGGATCTTTGGGAAGAACCCTAATCTTTTCTTCTAAAAACCTTTGCTAAAATTTTGTAGAATATATGTTATTAAATCTGTAAAAATTATATTTTGATGAATTTTGTTATATTTATTCATCCATAAAAGTTCCATGTATTATAGGCATAATATCCATGTTCCGGTAGGGTCAAATTAACACCATTGTGAATGAACTACTAGTTATTGATGCCTATTCTTGAAACTGAATTTTATGTGAATTCATATACATAAATTAAGATTTTTAAGTATTTTTCCATGAATTTAGAAACTCAATTCTGGTTGAGAAAATTATAGGTCAAAACTAGCTAATTTCGGGCGACCTGCTGACCTAGAATGACCCGAACTTGTAGTATAATCTTACCCTTGTATCTCTAATATTATTCTGAAAAATAAAGTATTTTAATTCTATTTAAATTATATTTTTGGATTATTTTATCAATTATGAGTAATTAACTATGTTCCGGACAAGTTTCGGGCTAACTAGCTAACTTAGTAATCAACTAGTCATAAATGCCTTTAGAAACATTAATTATGTAATTTTAGAGTTAATTCTATATAAAATTAGTTTAAATAATATTTTAATGATTTTTATATGATTTCTAAGTATAGTATTGAAGTAGGGGCATAACTGACTAATTGGAAGTTAGAAACCCAAAAACTGTGTTCGGTGTCTCGTGGAGCCTGTATGTGATTGTATAGGTCTAAAGGATCCCACGAGAAATTGAATATAATCTTAAAATATTATTTTGACTAAATAAGTCATATTGTAAGTTTATGAGTAGTGGCTTAATTTAGTTAATTAATTATCTAGGAGCGTCGGGTTCCAGAGACGTGGACACGGGAACGAAACTTCATCCTCACATCGCAGAACCAGGCAAGTATACCTTGCCAACTTGTACAGTATAATTTATATGCATGTTCATCATCTCGCTATGGTTCTTTATCTTACATTCGTGATTGCTTTACTCTATGTCTAGTACACTCATCCTGATATAGTTTTACTTTACATGTTTCTAGTTGCCGGCACATTCTCGTTCCTTTCTGTTATGATACTTCTATCTGTTATACTGTGTTAGTTTCATATGTATTCCTTGATAGAGTCGTCTAGTCCTACACCACGATTCCCTCGACTTGATTATAACTTGACTTGACTTGACTTGACATGACTTGAGTAGGACTCGACTTTGATATTCTATAGATCGTGAGTACTTACCTTGACTACGGTCTATAGGATTTTATACTAGGATTGGCTACTGTCTTGGTCGTGAGTACTTGCCTTGACTGCGATTGAGACACTATAGATTGTGAGTACTTGCCTTGACTACAGTCTATAGCTTTGACCTATTAGCCATTTCTAGTATGGCATGCCAGTGTCTTAGGATCATTATGTTTAGATCTTGTGTCTTAGTTCATCTTGTCTCGTTGGATACCCTTGATTGTTCTTTACTTCTCTGTATATTAGTACTGTTACATGTTGGCTTGTATATTATGTATCTTGCTAGTCCTCTGAGGACCTGATAATCTCTTCAGATTTAGCGACTGCATGGAGTTAGTTAGCAGAGTAGGATGGTAGAGGATTGCGATATACGATACAGGTATTTGCTTGTGATATTCTTTATTATCCTTTCGTGCTTTATATTCAGTACCATGATATTTCCTGCTTATTTTATAGACTCATATCATTCTTAGAGTCTAATCGGACAATATGCTAATGGGCTGCAGACCATAACCCATACTTGTTCATTCTTGTTTTATATGATTCATGTGGATTGAGATATAGTTTAGATTAGACATGATACCCATGACCTTGACAGCTTATACGTACTCGAGTCGGGCTGGAGTCCGCTCGATACGTAGCTGGCTTGCTCACGAGCTCGCGTCCGAAAAGCGGGTACGGATCGTAACATTTTGGAATACCATAAGTCGACTGTAGAAGTTCCCTTAAGGTATCGAAAGATACGCTTAACGGCACATAGGTGTGTTTCCTTAGGATTAGCTTGATATCGTGCATATATGCAAACACTAAACATAATATCAGGACAACTAGCAGTTAAGTATAATAAACTACCAATCATACCTTGATACTTACACTGGTCTACTGGTTTGCCACTTTCATCAATGTCAAGCCGTGTTGATGTAGCTATTGGTGTGATGATAGGCTTTATATTATCAAAGTCGTACTTCTTCAGTAAATCTTTCGTGTACTTGGCTTCGTTGATGAATGTTCCCTACGAGTGTTATTTGATTTGCAATCCTAAGAAGTAGTTGAGATCGCCCATCATACTAAACTCATTCTGCATACACTTAGCAAAATCTTGACAAAGTTTTTCGTTAGTAGAGCCAAATATAATGTCATCTACATATTTGTACAAGTAAAATATTGTCATATGAAGACTTGATAAATAAAGTAGTATCAACCCTTCCTTTTAAAAAATTATTTTCAAGTAGGAAGGCACTTAGGCGTTCATACCAAGCACGCGGTGCTTGTTTGAGTCCATATAGTGCTTTCCTAAGTTTGAAGACGTGATCAGGTTTTTGAAAATCTTCAAAACCAGGGAGATGTTTAACAAAAACTTCTTCTTTCAAAAATCTATTTAAAATACACTTTCACGTCTATTTGAAAAAAGTTTGAAATTATGAAAATATGTAAATGCACAAAACATGCGAATGGCATCTATTCTAGAAATAGAAGCATATGTCTCGTCATAATCAATCTCTTCTTCTTGATTATAAAATTGTGCCACTAGACGTGCTTTGTTGCGTAGAACTTGTCCATCCTCACTCAATTTATTCGAAACACCCATTTGGTACCAATTATTGGTTGACCAATAGGTTCAGGAACAAGTTCCCAAACTTGGTTTCTCTCAAATTGATTAAGTTTCTCTTGCATGGCGTCAATCCAAAACTCATCATTAAAAGCATATGCTACTATCTTAGGTTCTACTTGAGAGTTAAAAGCAACATTAGCGGCTACATTAATATCTCTAGTAGAAGAAGAACACGTACCTACTCCTTTAGATACATCACCTATTACGAGTATCTCTGGATGGTCTGGCATGAATTTTATTCTATTAGGTAGACTTTCTAGATAGCCCTCGTTGGTAGCAGTATCTTCAGGTATCTTGGATTTATTCTATATATCTTCATCATTATTGTCGCTAGATCATATCTCTCTTGAATGTAATCTCTGGGAGTCCTTTTACCAGTTTTTTAGTATATAGCCGTGAGATAGTGTCTATATTAGAATGTCCTCGACTCATGTGCCATAGCCAGCTTTCATCTTGGTTGGCTACCAGGCACTTTCATGCATGGTTAGTACTTTCTAAAAAAATATAAATATTGTCTTCCCTAATCCTTTCATATACGGGATTACCAGATGACATGTCATATATAGAACATTTGTCTTTCATATAGTTGATACCATAACCATTATCTGCCAAGTGACTTATGCTCAGTAGGTTATGTTTCAACTCCATGACTAGACAGACATCTTTTATTACCGGATAGGGAGACATACCAACAGTGTCATTACCAATTATATCACCTCTCATATTATTGCCTAAGGAAACATATCCTTCATTTTTCATCAACAGCGTAATAAATAAAGATGTATCATCAGTCATGTGCCATGAACATCCACTATCGAGTGTCCATTTGCATCTAGCATGAGAGGGTCGAGGGTCCACCTACAAAATGAGTAGATGAATCCTTTGGTACCCATTTCTTCAAGGGTCCTTTTTTATTAGTCTTAGGAATCCAAGCAAGTATGTTTGTGTCAACATGCTTTCTAGCTTTACAGTATTGTGATATGTGCTCGTGTGTTCCATAATATGTGCATAAAAGTTTTGAAAATGTGCTCTTTGCTTCTATGTTGACATTATTACGTGCACTTTTTAGAAACCTATAAGTGAAAGCATAATTGTGAGTGACGTACGACTTACATGTTTTCTTTGGTTTAGTCCTCTGAGATGTATGCATTAGGACTAACCTAAAGCGGTGTAACAAGAATAGCTTGTTTGCCTAACTTGATCTCTAACTTTTTAGAGACCGCACACGACTCCTCATATTTGGTAGTTATGTCTAAGAGTCTTTGCTCAGTGACTAAGTGTCTTCTCTTCTCTATGTATTAAAGTTCTTGCACTTTGACATAGACTTTTTCTTTCTTCTCAATATAGTGAGGATAGCCTCATGATAGTCTACTTTAAGCTTGGCTATCTCTTCTGTGTTACCGATAGTAGATGTCTCTTTAATATCTTCAATGAGATTAGACAGTCTAGCTATTTCTGTTGTGTCTGTGCCTTAATCTTTTTATGAGACTGCTTGTACTTGTCTAACACATTTATCTGTTCATCAAGTAGTTCGCTAAAGGCATTTTCAATTTTATTGAAAGTAAAATCATCGTATAGAGGGTTTGAAGATACCTTATCGAAAGCCATTAGACAGACATTTGCAGTGCTACTAGGTCTGTCCTCCTTTTCTTACTCACTAGCCTCACTTTTGTGCCAGATGCTTGTATTAGCATACTTTCGACCGGTTGTAGCTTTTTTTCTTGATCTTGATTGGTCGTACGGACTGCTTTTCTTTGACAATGGACAATCCTTCTTTATGTTCCCTGTCTTCTTACATTCGAAGCAAATTGTCTCTTCTTCGTTGCTCTCGTGGATGTCTTTCTTCTTTCGGTTTGAACTCTCAAACTTTAAGAATTTTCTAAAAAAAATTGACCAGTAGGGCCTGTTCTTCACCATCAGATGATTCTTCGTTAGAGTCATTGCATGAGACTCTTCGGGCTTGTGCTTTGAAGCCAATAAATTTCTTTTAGGGAGTATCTTCTTCAAACTCTTGTAAGTCCAGCTCGTGGGTCATGAGAGTTTGCCATTGATTGTAAAAGAACAGAACAATTATCGGAGGACTAAACTTAGACTCACAATACAAACTCGCTCGTACAAAAAAAGCCTAGGGACGAAAACCTAGGTACAGCAGACTAAGTACGATTGTTTATTTTTAATTCTGGGAGGTGACGATAGAGGCTCGAGAAAGCGACGGCCGCTCTGCCTTACTCCTTGGACGATCAGTATGTAGCCTTGGCTCGGGGAAGATCTGCTCGACGTTGATAAAGAAACGCTCTTCTTGCTCTCCTCGGATTGCTCGCCTGGCTTCTCTCTCTTTGTGATTATCAAGAAGAAAGGGGGAGCTCTCTCTGTGTAGATCTCTCTCTTCTTATTTTTTTTATTCTTTTATTGCCGACCTCTCCTATCTCACCTTTTTTTCTCAAGGGAATGATGCTGGCTATTTATAAGAGTGGGGGGCGATCATTAGGGTTTGCTGATGATTATCTGTTTGAAATGTCGGCGCTCCTTCATTCTATCTGAACCCTTGATCCTGATTACAATGAATCTCGGCCATTAACGTGGATAGCATCGTATCTCATGAGCAATTAATGCTAGCTGCTTTAAATCCTCGTGATTGATTATGCCAATGTCTGATTGCTCGCCACGTGTCCCATTAGCTTGATGATAAATGATATGCCCTGATCTCAGTAATTATGACGATGATGTCAAATATATTTGTTGAGATTCGGTTAAATCTCTTATTGATCCCATGCCACGTGTCTTAATTGTGAGTCCTGTCAAAGTCGTATAGGATTGACTATCCTCGAACCGCAGAGAGATACTCTTTGTAAGCCGCATAGGACGATGCTTCATCGAGCCGCATATGCGTAATCTTTATGAGCCGCATGAGCTGGTGTTGTATTGGGCCGCAGGAAATGTGTTCCCAGGGAGCCGCATGAGCTAGTGTTGTATTGGGCCGCAGGGAATGTGTTCCCAGGGAGCCGCATGAGCTAGCGTTGTATCGAGCCGCATGGAACGGATTCTCAGGGAGCCGCATATGACTGATTGCCACGTGGCAATCTGGGGCTTCTGACGGATTTGGTCAGAAATTTTCTTCTTTTCCCGAGGAGTCAGTCATTATGGCAAGGCCATTATGAAACTTTATGTCAGGGCCGCCACAGTGAATCGTGCTGGAACAATAAATGAGGCCACTCCTCAAACGACCAGCTGTAGGAAAAGATCACACATGGCGTCCATCGAGCCGCATATGCCTTGCTGAACCGCATACGCTCCCGAGCCGCATGCGATTGAGAGTCTTCTTTGAACCGCATAGGGCCGCTCCTGGGTGGGCCGCATAAGCTTCTTACTCAGAGCCGCATAGATCATTATTATAATATTTTCCATGCTTCTACAGGACCCCCTTCAAAGTTTTCAATTTTGTAAAAATTGGATTACTTTGAACAAGAAGCATGGCCCCGTTCATGCCGTATAAGATTTTTTCTGTCTGCCTGAGCTTCCTAGCCGCATAAGTGCCTTAGCCGCATAAATTCATCTGGCCGCATAAACTTATTGCCACGTGTCCTGATCACGTGTGAAAATCTTCATTAAGTGCCTTTGATTTGATTTAATGTCGCCTTTTGGGGGAGGATCCCAAGAGTCGGTTTTGCCTTGATAGCCGAAGGGTCGATCACGTCGTACGAAGCGTCGGTCAGTAATCCTTCTTTCTCTGTCTATAAATAGGTGGGTGTTTGGTTGGACTTTAGATTTTTCTTGACTGAAAAACTCCTGTCTTGTTTTCTTTCCCCAACCGACAAACAGCAATGGCGCCTAGGATTTCCAAGACTGTGAAGAAGGCCGCGGCGAGGAGAAAGAAATCGGCTTCGTCGTCGACCGTTGCCCCCCCCCCCTCCGTCCGCCTTGATGTTCACGTCACCATCGAAGGTAATGACCTATGTAGAAGATTGGGTATTTTGAAACCCTAACAGGGTCTGCTCTACTGCCTACTCCGTGCACGCAACCACGTGACCCACATAAACGTCCCCTGATTGAGCCGCATGGGGTATACCCCATGTCTGAGCCACATACGGGTTATGTGGTCCGTATGCACGTCCCATGAAACCCTAATAGGGTCTGCTCTACTGCTTACTCCGTGCACGCAACCACATGGCCCGTATACACGTCCCTTGATCGAGCCGCATGGGGTATACCCCATGTCTGAGCCGCATACGAATTACGTGGTTCGCCTACACGCCCCATGCATAGGGTATGCCCCTATCGGAGCCGCCTGTGAATTGTCTTTAAACGAGCTGCATGACTATTTTTTGAATATCTTTTTATTTTATCTTTCCGTCTTTGATTCTTTCAGTATCTCCGCTGAGTGCTGAGGTTGCAGTCATAGAGGAACCGCCACCCCCTGTCGTCAACCAGGGGTCTCCCTCCATTAAGGAAGAAACGAAGAAGGAAGACTCGTCGTCTGCACAGGATGGTCTCTCTTCGAGTGTCAAAACAACTGGGGGTGGTAGCTCGGGGAATTCTGATACTCCAATTCCAGATGAGGATCTCCTTCAACTGCATCCTTCCTATGTAAGGTGGTTGAGGGAGTGGTATGGGCGCTTCTGCAACTAGGTTTTAGGAATTCCTTGCGGATGTCTGTCTTCTGCCCGCATGTTTCTGTAGTTTGTGCCTTTCCTTTCCGTCTGAATGAAGTAGTGAAAAGTTCTTTTTAGTTTTGTTTGTTAGTCATGTGAATGTAGCCGATCGTTTCAATGAATGGAATGTATTTGCTTTCCTCTTTTTTTTGTAATGGTCGCCTTTAACAGGATATTCTATGTGAACTTTGTATCCTTAATGTACTTCGTTATGGGTGTAGACGATAGTCTAGAATATGATCGGTATACGTATCCTGAAAGGGTGGGGTTACGTTAAGCCTGGGGACTTTATTTCCCAATGGAACCTTTGCTCCTCGGGGAGATGTGACGCTGTTGACTCCAAAAGCAGTATGTGGAACTAATCGATAGTTTGAGCGGTTGACTATCCTGCTGAAGGACCATCCCTCGACGTTGTGTACCTCTGAACCATAGTCGTTTCTTTGTCTTGTCTTGCTTGTTTGTCCTTTTATTTCTACTTTGTAACAGTGATATGATCTCGAAAATAGACATGTTTCATCTCATCTTTGCTTTCTTGTATCGGTGTTCATGGAATCGGACTTGCTGGGGGATTATTTGTGGACCTGTTACCCTAGGCGTACCTTGGTTTTAGGTACGAATAACAGTTTAGATAGGATGTCCGGGACAGCCACGGCAAAGTGGTCATGGATGTTCTCGGTACTGGGGGAAGGAATGCCGTAGAGCAGCTGGGCTCCCGGGGCATGGTAAGATGGTGGATTTATGCTAAGAAGCTTAGCGAATGAATATTTGTGGACCTATTACCCTTGGCGTACCCTAGCTCAGGATACGGATAATGGGGTGAAAGGGAACCGATAACATTTGCTCAGAGGTTATGATGACATGGCAAACATGAAGGTTTTATCGTAAAATCTTCCTGCTCAGAGGTAATGAGAACATGGCAGGAGAGACTTTACGGAAGCTATTTGTGGTCAACAGAGGACATTTGTGGTCAACAGAGGACATTTGTGGTCAACAGAGGACATTTGTTGTCAACAGGGGACATTTGTGGACCTATTATCCTTGTCGTACTCCGGTTGTGGGTACAGATAATAGGTTAAAAGAGGATCGACATACTTGCTCAGAGGTAATGTGGACATGGCAAATATGACGATTTCTTTGACGGAGCCTTCCCACTCAGAGGTAGTGAGGACATGGCAGGAGTGGGCTCAATGAAGATTGGGTACATTGAACGACTCAGAGGTAGGAGAACGTGGAAGTTCTATGCGAGGGGGCGGTTTGTTTTTGGTGGAAGTGAAGACGACTCAGAGGTAATGAGGACATGGTCGTTTCGGAAATTGGTGGATCGACTACCCTTTTTGTGCACTGGGAGTGCGGGTAGTGAATCCTGAGGGAGGATCTCTGTTAGGAAGAAAGTTCAGAGGTATAATCATACTTGACTTACTATCTGAAAGAGTGACCGAAATATAAGTTCAGAGGCACCAGCTGGTACATAACTTGGTAATTTGGACTATTGAGGGAGTGAGAGTTCAGCGGTACCAGCGGGTGCATGGCTCGATAATCTGAAATAGGGTGGATGAGAGTTCAGTGGTACTAAAGGGGTATATGACTTGATAATCTGGAGAATGATGGATGAGAGTTCAGTGGTACTAAAGGGGGTACATGACTCGATAATCTGGAGAATGATGTTTAAACATAGTATTTCTTTAGGAACTTGTCGTTGACGGGCAACATGAGCAAATCTCCGTTCTGCTTAGCGAGGCGGTAGGCGCCGTTGGAGAACACGGTCTCGATGACAAATGGACCTTCCCATTTTGGCTGGAACTTACCGGTGGTCTTGTGAGTCATGACCATCGGCCTCCGGACTGCCAGAACAAGATCACCCACTTGGAATGTTCTGATTTTAACTTTCTTGTTGAAGGCTCCGGAGATGCGTGCTTGGTATAACTCGATCCTTTGCTGAGCTAGGAGGCGCTTTTCATCTAAAGCCTCCAACTCTTGTAGTCGTCGTCGATAGTTATCATCCGTTGTCAATTGATAAGTGAGGGCGACGCGGAGTGAGGGGATCTGAGTCTCCAAAGGGAGGACTGCTTCGCTCCCGTACACCAGAGAGAATGGTGTATTCCCGGTGGCTGTTCGAACCGTGGTGCGATAAGCCCATAAGCACTCGCCGAGCTTCTCGTTCCAGTCGCGTTTGTTGGAGGAGACGAACTTCTTGAGGAGCTTGATGATTGTTTTGTTGAATGCCTCTGCCAACCCGTTTGCTGCCGGGTTGTATGGTGTCGAAGCGACATTCTGAATGCGGTGCTTATCGCAGAATCGGTAAAATACATGGCTTATAGACTGTGGACCATTATCGTGGATGATTCTTCGTGGTAGTCCGAAGCGGTAGATAACGTGATGCTTAAGGAAGCTGATCACGTTTGAAGTTTTAACTTCTGCGAGTGGGACAGCTTTCGCCCATTTGGAGAAATAATCAGTGATCGCAAGTATGAAGCGATGTCCTCGGGAGGAAGGTGGGGTGATTGGACCAATAATATCCATCCCCCATGCTTCGAATGGCCAGGATACCACCGTTGGATGCAAAAACTCGGATGGTTGGTGAATGAAATTCGCGTGGACTTGGCAGGCCCTGTATTTTTGGGCATAATCTATTGCATCAGCCACCATCGTGGGCCAGTAGTAGCCCATCCGGCGAAGGCGGTCTTGCAGCTTAGGGCCAGGCTGATGGGCCCCGCAGACACCGTCATGAGCCTCTCGTATGGCTTCTTTGGCTTCTGCGTTCGACAAGCACCGAAGTAGTAATCCGTTGTAGGAGCGGCGATACAGCATTTTCGTCTCTGTATCGTAGAAGAACCTGAGAGAACGTCGTCGATAGAAGTAGCCTCCTTCGGGTTCTCGGGCAGGATGTCGTAGACCACGAAGTCTATGAATAGTTGTCTCCAGTCTGGCGCTTCGTCGATCATCTGAGCAGAATAATTCGCCATGGCTTGAACGTTGTTCTTGGGGCAGACCAGCTCATGGCCGATTACATCGACCGAATGATGAGAGTGGTTTGGCACTGCTAGGGAAGCAGCCAGGCCTGCTAGGGCATCAGCTTCGATATTTTGGAGTCTGGGGACGTGCTCGATGAAGAATCCCTCGAATGATGAGATAATGTTGATCGCAATTTGATGGTAGGGGATCATGTCTTCATGGCGAACCTCGTATGAGCTCCTGATCTGATTGACGATTAGTTGGGAGTCGCCGTATGCTTCAAGGTATTCTACCCCCAGCTCTTTTGCAAGTTGGAGGCCAATGACCAGAGCGTTATATTCGACCACATTGTTGGAGCAGGGTTCCGTGAGGGAGTAGGCGCGATTGATCACCAACCCAGTAGGAGAAATTAATACCACTCCGACCCCGACGACGATGTTTCCCTTGGGTCCGGTCCTTGAGGCGCCATCAAAGAACATTCGCCATATGTTATCATGGGTGGCTGTATTCGAATCGGCGACCTCGTCTGGGATCTCTTCATAGATTCTGGATGACTCCGATCCTGGGTGGACTGCCAAAAAGTCTGCTAGGGCTTGACCCTTAACAGCCTTTTGCGGGACGAAGATCATATGATAGGGGGACAGCAATATTGCCCATGTGGCGAGGCGAGAGCTGAGGGCCCCTGGTTTAGTCATGAGGACTCTAAGGGGGTTGACTCGCGAGATCACATGTATGGTTTGTCCTGTGACATAGTGCCGCGTTTTTTGAATAGCGAATACCAGGGCGAGACACTCCTTCTCTACGGCGGTGTATCGATGTTCTGGCCCGATCATCATTCGGCTGAGATAATATATGGCCTGTTCGTGGCCTGCATCGTTATTTTGTGTTAGCAGGCCACCAAAGGAGTGTTCCATTGCTCGTACGTAGAGCAGGAATGGTTTTCCGGGGACCGGGGCTGCCAGGACTGGGGGATTCGACAAATATTCTTTGATGTCGTTGAAAGCACGCTGGCATTCCTCGTCCCATATGAATGAGACTCCCTTCTTCATGAGGTGTGTGAACAGTCGGCATCACCCGAAGAGGTTGGAAATGAACCTCCTGATGTAAGCTAGCCTCCCTTGGAGGCCTCTGAGTTCGCGAAGATTTTTCGGGGGACCCATCTCCATGATTGCCTTCGTCTTTTCAGGGTCTACATGGATGCCCCGTGCCGTGATGATGAAGCCTAAGAACTTCCTGCTGGATACGCCCAAGAATGATTTCGTAGGGTTCATCTTCAGGTTGTGGGCTCTCATCAGGTCGAATACCGTTCTCAGGTCTTACAGATGATCTTCCTTATGGCGACTCTTGACGACGATGTCGTCGACATAGCATTCTACTGTTTTACGTAAATGTTCTCAAAAAATGATACTCATGGCCCGCTGATATGTAGCGCCAGCATTCTTCAGACCGAATGGCATGACTGTGTAGCAGTATGTACCAATCGGCGTTCGGAATGATGTGTATTTTTCGTCGTCGGGAGACATCTTGATTTGATTATACCCCGAGAATCCATCCATGAATGACATACTTTCGAAGCCGCATGTGTTGTCAATCATGATGTCTGTGATGGGAAGGGGAAATTCATCTTTGGGGCATGCCTCGTTCAGGTTGCGAAAGTCGATGCAGATTCGAATCTTCCCATTCTTCTTGAGGACGGGTACTATATTGGCGACCCAATCAGGATGTTGCTCTTCACGAATAAAACTGCTGGCTATTAACTTGTTGACTTCAGTTTCGATCGCATCCATGACACCTGGGCGGAAGCGTCGTTGTTGCTGCTTGACTGGCTTTGCATCTGGCCGTATATTGAGTTTGTGGAGAGCGATGTCAGGATTTAACCCCGGCATGTCTTCATAGCTCCAGGCGAACACATCAATGTATTCTCTGACGAGCACTAACAGCAATTCTCATTCTTCGTCAGTTAGGCTTTTACTGATAAAGATCGGTTTTGGAGAAGATTCGCTGCCGAGATCCACTTGTATGACCTCATCTTCGGTAGAAGGTTCTCTCAGTTCGAACCGCTTTTCCCATTGTGCGTCTAATTGCTGGGCCCATGGTTCTAGCTCAAGGATTTCGGGGATGTCTTCGTCTTCCTCGTAAGCGTCGGTGAATACCATGTTGACTGACATGACTTGTCTGAACACATCTCCGATGCTGGTATCTGAGTCGGAAGTCGGTGATCCGGTTGAATGTGACTGCCAGTCGCATTCTTCATCTGAGCTTTCAGGGGTCATAGTAGGCGTTACATACCCTAAACCGCATCGGGTTTTGTTATAGTAGTTCCGTGGTTTGCCCGCCGGGGCTGGCGTCTTCAAAGGTAATCGTCGTCCAGTACCGTAGTTCAGTCCTGGCATTGTCTCTAGATCATACCCCTGTTTCTGCATGAGATATTTGGATTGAGGGCTATAGAGATACAGAGGCAGTCTTCCGGCATCTGACCCGAAGTCGACTTCTTCCATAGCGGGGGGATGTGGGTTGTTCGTCCGGCCGAAGATGATCGGGTGGTCCCCTCCCTTGACTATTCGATAAGTGTCTTCTACTGGAGTAAGTCGGATGGCGGTGTACACGTTTGTCACCTGTGTATGTAGGTGAGTGCCTATACCGTGTTCCATAGCATACATTGTACATAGCTTATTGAGCTCGGTATAGTTCAAAGATAACCCTTTATTGATGAAGTAAGGTATCTTTTCTAGAGGGATTACATCATCTGCGGAAGGGGTATCAGAGTGGGCAGCCACGTACTTGGCCAATTCTGGTTCTTCTTCGGCCACCCCCTGTATAAATGAAGACTGAGAGGACGACCTAGTCAGCTTGATCTTCAGAGGCTCAACTGGCGGAGCAGATCGTGGAGTTGTTGGTAAACTAGCAACCCCCAGTTTGGTACTTGATGTGAGGCGAGGGGTGGCTGGTTCGCTAGAAGTGTCAGACCTCGTATCGGGGTGAAGAATCTTCTTGGGAAGGCATATTGTGAGCGGTCTGTCGGAGGGATTGGGCTTCTCCGTTTGGAGCTGACCGACTCTCGGTAGTCTGATGGTAAGTGGCCCTGTTATGGGTCACGGCGCTTGGCCGGACCTTGGCAGCCGGATTCTTATTTGTTCTTCTTGTACGGAGAGACTGATTGCGTCCTTACGCAGAGTGGCCGTAAGGGGTACGGAATTGCCCGGTTTGCGAGCCTGAAGGTGGATCGTTAGAGGTTCTTCTGATCCTGTAGCCGTTTTGTTGTGAGCTTGCACATCTTCTTCGACCAGATGCTTCTTTGATTTTTCGTACAGATAGGAGTCTGAGTAATAAGATTCGACCCCCTTGAAGGGATCGATATCGGCAAACTCTGTCTTCACGAAGCCGTGCTTATCGACATATTTGAAGCACTGGTGTAGCGTGGAAGGCATGATCATGTAATCGTGTATCCAAGGCCGCCCCAGAAGGATATTGTAAGAAGTGTCGACATCTATGACATAACAGGTGACTTCTGATTGGAGATCGCCGATCTGACACTTCAAACGGATCTCCCTATTGGGTAGCTCCTGCCCGAATTGAAACCGCTAATGGCGGTGCTTGTAGGTGTCAGGCGATGCATCGGAATGCGAAGATGATGTAGCAGACCCTTCGGAATGATACTTATAGAGGACCCAGGATCAATGTGCATTCGGTCCACCTTTACGTCGCTGATGTATCCAGTGTAGTATAGCGGGCGATCATGCAGGTTAGTTTTGATGAGCATATCTTGCGGAGAGAAGACGATATTGGGCATTGCTCCCGTCCACGCACTATTTTGGAGCTCTGCAGGTTGGTTATCTCCCGTGAGGTTGACCTGAGCCAAGTATGCGTCGGCATTTTGAAACGCCTCACTTAAAGCCGTGCGGACATCCTTTGAGAGCCTGAGGAGTTCATATAAGGACAATTTGGCCGGGGTATTAGCTAATTGCGCTAAGATGTCGAAGTTGTAGGGCCTCTCCAGCCCCTGAGGTGTCTCCTTCCGGAGGGACTTGTCGAAGCGAGTCTCCTTCGGCCTAGGCTTGTCGGTCGTCGAAGGCTGAGCCGATCCCGGAGCATCCGTGGTAGTGGGCGGATGATCATCAGTCGCGCTTTCGGTTACCGGTTGGGCTTGTGTTCCGGATCGAGTAGTGACGGCCGAGACTTCCTCTTCTTCTGCCGAGGCAGTACGGCAGGATCTGACTTTTTCACTTTTCCTTTTAGAAGGTGGACAGGGCTGAGTTACCTCGTGGACTAGGTCCGGATGGACCCACATGATTTCCCCTCGTGATGTGGTGAGGGGTATTAGACCAGCGGCTTGATCACGAGCAGGCGGCAGATTAGCAATTTCCATTGTTGCCAGAGGGATGGGTATAACCCCGTCCTGAGTCTCTGTTGGCGGGAAGCTGCCGAATTGTACGGACACCATGTTGGCTGCCATGGTTACCTCTTCGAAATCGATGGCCAGGGCGTTCGAATCGATGAGGTTTTGGATATACCGTTTCAGTTGGTAGCAGTCGTGTGTCGCATGGTGGACGTAGCGATGGTAATGGCAGAACTTTGGGTTCTCCAGATCAGCCGGCCGAGGTTCCCGTCTCGGTGGAGGAAGCTGAATCCTATCTCCTTGTATAAGCATGTCCAAGATAGGCTTGACGTGGCCGTCTTCAAAGGAATAAGTGATTTGAGGCCATTGTTTGTCTGCTGGCTGTGGCTCGGGCTTCTGGGCGGTATCGGTCACCATAGCCTGCTTGCCTTTGTTGTCCTGGTTGTTGGAGGGGCTACCCCCATTGTCGTTGCTGGTGTTGGGACGCTTGCTCTTGTTCTCTCCCTCCGAGATATGCAACCCCAGTTGGCGAGCCTTCTTCAATCGTTCTTCAGCACTTGTAGCACTGATGATAAAAGCCTTCCAGTCCTTGAACTGACTTTCTCCCATCCAGAGACTAATTGTTGGAAGTAGTCTCTTTTGGCAAATTTCAATCAAAGAAGAGTCCGAGTTGCTAGATGGTTACTTCATTGCGGTTTGACGAAACCGCTCAATGTAATTTCTCGTCAGTTCTTTCTCTCCTTGAACGACGTCCATGAGGGCAAACATCGTCACGTCCTGTCCTACCTCATAGAACCTCTCCAAGAACAAGCGTTTGAAGCCAGCGAAGGAGTGGATGCAATTGTCTGACAGGTTGCGGTACCAATCGAAGGCGACTCCTTCCAATGCCCTAATGAATAACCGCGTGAGGATAGCATCATCATGGGGCAGATGGTCGGTAGTGACCTCAAAGTAAGTGATGTATCGACTTGCTGAAGTCTTGCTATCATATGGGTTGATATTGAACGGCTTATATCTTGGCGGAAAGGGAACATCCCTCCATTCAGCAGGATATGGTTGCCGTATTCTGAGGTCTTGAGAGTTTTCTCGGGTGTGGAACATTGCTCGGAGCTCCTGAACCTCTCTTCTTACTTCTCGGGCCTCATCTGTCGCGGTAGGGGCCGTTATCTCGGGAGGATTATTGCCCTGGTTTGGCGCCGCTGAATTTGAATCTACGTTGATTGCGGGACCCGTGCTTGTCTGGCCAGGTGTCACTCCCTGCAGAGTAGGAAGTGCCGCTTTGATCTCGTCTACAGACTTGACCAAGGCATGCAATATGGCCTCCAACGTGTCGATGTGCTGGCGATCGCTGGAACCGCCTTGATTGCTGTCTGTCATGAATACAGTCTTCACATGAGGAGTGACGGAGGGAGTGGTGGAGGATGTACCTCCGAGTCGTACCCATGCGTCGAGAAATCATCTGGATATGTGGGGATGTTCTCTTCAGGTTCAGACTCGGAAGGAACACTACCCCCAGCTTCGGAGCTTGCTTCGTGTAGAGAATCATGGATGTCCTCGAGGACATCAGCATCTGTTGTACCCGATGGGAGGGTTGTTTCTCGGTGTTCGTCTCCTTGAAACGTTGGGTTATTAAGGACGTTCGGAGGAGTACTACCCCCAGCTCCTACGACCCCCAGGGTCGGGGACGATGAGTCTCCTGTTGCAGCAGATTTTGTCTTCGAACGGGTGTGTTGGTATACTCCGGTGGAGGGCAACCGTTTAGCCGACAATTTCTTAGCTGTAGTGGCTGATATCTTTGGACTGGAGATGCTTGTCTTCTTTCCTCTTCCCTCGGCGGGGACCTTCTGAGCGAAATTGCAGGAGACAACAGGAGGTGCCTCATCTTCTGAGTTCGGGTGCTGTAGTCTTTGGAAGACGGACGGACGATCTTCCGTCATTGTCGCGTTGTTGCAGCAGCAGTTGACGATGATCTGGGTGCAGTGACGTCTATGTGAGGATTCTTTGCACGCCGAGGCCCCTTCTCTTTTCTTGCGCTTGTGGAGGATCGCCTCACGCAGGTCAGAGGAACCACTCTGTCCGTTCGCCGCCAGGGATTGGGCTTGAGCAGTTCTGTACAACTTCCCATCAGAGGCCCGTGTGATAATCAGCGGGACGCCCTGATAGTCAGAGGTTGGGGCAGCTGTCTGGGCTTGATGAGCCCGCGCTGCCCTAGACTTCTTCTTTCTAGCACTCGTGGGTGCATAATAGGAAGAGTCCAAGTTGAACATCACAGAGTCTGGCTTATCCAGAGAGTCATCAGGGTTCGGACCGTACGAGAGACGATCGAAAACTGATCGAGAGGAGCATGGAGCAGATGCTATGCGGCTGGGAGCAAAAATCGTGCAGGCTGTCTGCATGCGGTTGTCTCCTGTCGTCGGACGAGTTCTTATGCGGCTAGGGGTCACGACCGTGCAGGCTGGCCGCATGCGGTTGGCATCTGTGGCCGCATGGGTTTTCTGCAAACGATTGACTTTACTGGCCGCATGAGTCTCATCCATGCTGTCGGGAACTGTAGTCGCATAAGTTATGCGGCTGAAAGAAGTAGCCGCATGAGTTTTCTTCATGCGGTTGGCGGATGTAGCCGTATGGGCTTTCTCCTTGCGGCTAATACTCTTCTGCGGTTCGGTCCGCGTAGAGTCCCTCTTTGTCCCTGCAAGTCCAGCATCATAATGTTTTCTTCTGCCGGACTTGGGGACAGCAGAGTTGTCTACGATCTGAAGTGGGACCGCAGGAGAATCTTTCTCGCCGTCTTGAGCAGCAGAGGGCATCCCATCGAGGGCTTGAGGAGGAGCAAATAACTTCGGTCTCCATTCTTTGCGAGCCTTCGTGGTGCGAGTGCGCTTCTGGGCCCGGCCAGCGCTGCCTTCAGAGAGCATCTCTTCGAACGCCTGTTGGTCGAAGCGGACGACCACCTTCTTTTGTGTGGAGCCAAGTTTGGCTGCATCTGATTGCGTCACCAACTCCTCAGCCGTGGAGAAGTTTGTCCCCAGCAGAGTCGCCATCGTGTTTGCCATTGATTGTAAAAGAACAGAACAATTATCGGAGGACTGAACTTAGACTCACAATACAAACTCTCTCGTACAAAGAAAGCCTAGGGACGAAAACCTAGGTACAGCAGACTAAGTACGATTGTTTATTTTTGATTCTGGGGGGTGACGATAGAGGCTCGGAAAAGCGACGGCCGCTCTGCCTTACTCCTTGGACGATCAGTATGTAGCCTTGGCTCGGGGAAGATCTGCTCGACGTTGATGAAGAAACGTTCTTCTTGCTCTCCTCGGATTGCTCTCCTGGCTTCTCTCTCTCTGTGATTATCAAGAAGAAAGGGGGAGCTCTCTCTGTGTAGATCTCTCTCTTCTTATTTTTTTTTATTCTTTTATTGTCGACCTCTCCTCTCTCTCCTTTTTTTTTCTCAAGGGAATGATGCTGGCTATTTATAAGAGTAGGGAGCGATCATTAGGGTTTGCTGATGATTATCTGTTTGAAATGTCGGCACTCCTTCATTCTATCTGAACCATTGATCCTGATTACAATGAATCTCGGCCATTAACGTGGATAGCATCGTATCTCATGAGCAATTAATACTAGCTGCTTTAAATCCTCGTGATTGATTATGCCAACGTCTGATTGCTCGCCACGTGTCCCATTAGCTTGATGATAAATGATATGCCCTGATCTCAGTAATTATGACGATGATGTCAAATATATTTGTTGAGATTCGGTTAAATCTCTTATTGATCCCATGCCACGTGTCTTAATTGTGAGTCCTGTCAGAGCCGCATAGGATTGACTATCCTCGAACCGTAGAGAGATACTCTTTGTAAGCCGCATAGGACGATGCTTCATCGAGCCGCATATGCGTAATCTTTGTGAGCCGCATGAGCTGGTGTTGTATTGGGCCGCAGGGAATGTGTTCCCAGGGAGCCGCATGAGCTAGCGTTGTATTGGGCCGCAGGGAATGTGTTCCCAGGGAGCCGCATGAGCTAGCGTTGTATTGAGCCGCATGGAACGGGTTCTCAGGGAGCCGCATATGACTGATTGCCACGTGGCAATCTGGGGCTTCTGACGGATTTGGTCAGAGATTTTCTTCTTTTCCCGAGGAGTCAGTCATTATGGCAAGGCCATTATAAAACTTTATGTCAGGGCCGCCACAGTGAATCGTGCTGGAACAATAAATGAGGCCACTCCTCAAACGACCAGCTGTAGGAAAAGATCACACATGGCGTCCATCGAGCCGCATATGCCTTGCTGAACCGCATACGCTCCCGAGCCGCATGCGATTGAGAGTCTTCTTTGAACCGCATAGGGCCGCTCCTGGGTGGGCCGCATAAGCTTCTTACTCAGAGCCGCATGGATCATTATTATAATATTTTCCATGCTTCTACAATGAGCTTGCCCATTAGTGTCTCCAAAGTCATCGTGGTGAGATCATTTCCATCTATGATCACGGTAGCCTTTGGGTTCCAATTCTTAGTTAGAGCCCGTAGCACCTTCCTGATCTTCTCGTGATTGCTGTAATCCTTACTAATATACTGTAAAGGATTAGTAATATCTAGAAAATGAGTAAACATCTGTGTAATTGACTCACCGGGTTTCATCTTAAAGGATTCATACTCCTTTGTCAGTCTACTAATTTTGGATTCCTTCACTTGGGAAGTTCCTTCATGAGTTACCTCAAGAAATCTCTAAATTTTATTAGACATGGTATAGGTAGATACACGATTAAACTCGATTTTGTCAATTGTACATAATAGTTCATTGATGGCACGAGCATCAAGATTAACATGTGTCTTCTCATGCTCCATGTATTTGTCATGTGGTTTGACTTCTAACTCACCATCAACCAGTATTCTAGATGGTTTCATATAACCATCTATGACTATCGACCAAAGATCAAATCGAGTGACTTAAGAAAGAAACTCATTCGTGTTTTCCAATATGTGTAGTTCGTTCTATCAAATAGTGGAAGTCTATTTGTGGATTGCCCTTTACAGTTGAATATAGATTTAACGGTTGCCATAGATATATACTCTCTAGAGCAGCTTATATGTATATATATAACCTGCTTTGATACCAATTGTAGGACCGTTGAGCACCTCTAGAGGGGATGAATAGAGTGTGTGCGTGTGTAGCAGAAATAATCATCTCTTAAAAATTAAGCAGTTAACGACTATGGAAAATATAAGAGACAGTGAATAAATGCAATAAAGTAGAAGATAGAGATTCAAACTCAGTGAATACCTTGATGTATACTGGTCTCCCTCTGAGAGGACTACTCCAATCTCGAGTACTCTTACTCGATGTTAATCAACTATTCATAAGCTAAATGAGAGCTTCTAGTCTCTTTACAATACCGTGCTTGGTGATGAGCGCACGACCGACTCCACAAACTTGATTTAAAAAACTAGAACATTTTCTGAATTGCAACCTCTGATACAACTCTTCTGAACCAAAATACTATATCAAACAGAACTGTACTGGCTTTGGCTAAGAGTGGTATTAGGCTAGATTTGAAAAGTTTTTGCTCATTTCCAAACACTTTAAATGAATAGATAAGAGAGAGTGAATGAGTAATTTGGAAAGATGAAAATCCTTCTCTATTTATAATGCTTTTCCTGATCGAACTCGGGCAGAGTTCGGATGCATGAATCTCGCAAACGAATGTTGGACGCAGATTTGGTGGGAACTAACTTTTAAAAAAGTTCGACCGAACTCAGGCCAAACTTGGACCGAACTTGGTCAGAGTTCGCCCAGAGTTCTGTTAGGTCAGAACTCAAAAAGAATGGGCCAAATTTGCATATGTTTTGGGCTTTTAGGAATTATGTACTTTTGAATTTAGATAGGTAGGCTTATTTCGATATGTGGACTGAGAATAACCTAAGCCAGTATCAATCCCATACGATCTCACAATATATTTTCTATACCCAATAAAATTGAAAATATAAAATGACTCAATCTTGATTCTAATGCAATTGCTTCTGGATGACGATGCGATGTACTGTGTAGTAGTGGGATGTAGACGTAGTACGACATAGTTGTTCTTCTTTATCTGATACTTATAACCTGTAGCAGTTCGTATATTTTGCATATCTACCAAAGTTGTCGTTGATTATCAAAATCAGGTGTGACTATTAGCCAATAGGCCAACAATCCTTTCCCAGGTATAGACGAAGCGAAGTTAGTTGCTGGTCTTGACAGAGTTGCTACTTCTCATTTAGGTATCTTATCATGCTTTTATATTTATCCATTATTTATATATGCTCTTTAGACTTGTTTATGGACTCATGTCATTCTTCGGGTCTAATCGAACATATATGTTATTGGGCCGCAGACCATGGCACATATTGTTCATTCATGATATTATTTATTCTGTGGAAATTGAAATAGATATATGATAGTTGATTGGTAGATAGAGTTAGAAAACTAAAACAACTTACACGTAATCGAGCTGTGTAAGCCCCCTAGATGTTTAGAGTTATTTATTTATTTATTTTATTTTATATAGTTATTAATATATATTTTTTCTACTATTATGTTTATCATTAAATACTCTTTTTTGTAGCTTTGATTTTCGGAGCACAAGAAATGTCAATTCAATTTCTCAAAACATCCTTGATATGCTTTGATCTAGACAAGTTTATCTCCATTTTGATATATCATGTCGCACTAAAATATGTTTCCCTGTATTCTATTTTTGTCGCACAACTTTCAGGTCAAATTAGGCCAACTTACTATCTACCATAAAACTCGACCTACTTTCCTATTAATTTTGGGACTCAAAATTGATCCAACCCAATCGACCCCATATATGATTTTGACATATTTTGAGCATACTACAAACGTAAAAATGGTGTCCCACTCAATTGAGTTTCCATGTGCTATTTATTTTCAAATGGCGCACAAGACCCATTTATTTCGGAGTTGAATTCTATTCGGTAATTTGTTTGGATTCAACCCTAGCCCAAACAACTTAGTGGATCCTATCTAGGGTTGCCAAAATAAATTAGAGATATATTTAATTATTTTTGGATATTTAATAGCAGCCCACATGCAATAAACCCATGAATCTTTGACCCAATATTCAACCTATCCGAATTTGGAAACCCATTGATAACCATTACTATATTAGTTGATTGGATGACCAAATCTCTACCAAATTAATCCAAACCAAAGCCAAAACAAATCTATCATAAACTCCCTCAAAACCTTATATTTTTCTTCCCTATTTTTAGTTGCCACCTTCCTCTCCTCTACAAAGTGCATCAAGCCCTCATTGGTCGAGACCTCCAAACCCATAGGCCGACCGCCTCCAAATCTTTCCACACCGACTTCCCGACCTTCGTTTGTCAAGCCAACACCTCCATGATGGTCCTAAGAGACCCCTCTTCAACCCTATCAAGCCCCAGGGGAGTTTTGTCCACGTCGTTTGAAGCCCAACTTGAAGGTTATTTCGAGTCGTAATAAAAATTTTGAACCGAGGTTTATCATCTTTGCACATAGGTTTCATCTACTTTTAATGATCTGTTAGCCATGAAACCAATTATAACTTGTACCCTATATGTCCTCTATCAGCTCCATTGTCACCTCACACGGTTCCACTTGGTTTGCTTGTGGCGTTCGTCGCACTAAAATTGGTCCAGGTTGAACCAATTTCAGAGTGCGGGAGTTTTCGACGACTTCTGAATCCTTTCCACCTCAAACAACCCATTGATAAAGACTCTAACATCATCCTTTATCATCTAATAATATCCTTTATTCAGATTTGTAAATATTTCATGTGGTTGTGCTATCGTTTTCATGATACTAGTTTTTTGCACACCAAACTTGGCTATTTCATCTCTAAACTTCGTATATGTTTTCCACGATTTTCGTCAAGTAATATATGATTAAAAAATCATATTTTCTCTGATTAATTCTAATTCTTCCAGAATATTAAATTTCCATATTTTTTTTATGTCGTTCGATCCTAATTAGTTCAATATATGGCATAATTGTGTACTAGTTGGATATGTTGATTTGATGCTAGTTTTTCTTCAAATAAATATATATTAGATATGTCTAAAAAAAATTTCCAAACATATAATGAAATATTTCATGATATAAAAGTATTATTTTCTTATGCTAATATAGTAACATATATAGTAGATTTGCTTGCATATACTATTAAGATCTAGTTGGCTAGTTTATGACTAGATTGAGACTATATATAGTATGTAATCTTTGTTGTGTATTTTCACATCAAATTCTATTATTTCTAAAATTATTTAGATTTATCTCAGAATTTAAAATGATTGTTTTTATATGCACTACTAAAATAAGTCAAATTGGCGACGAATTTAGCGACTCTGGAATAAAATGTCGCTAATATTTTAGAAATTTGTGACATTTTGAAAAAAATGTCGCAATACGTCACTGTCAGCGACATTCAGCGACATTTAGCAACTACCTTTATTATTATGAAAGCTGACGTCGGAGAGTCGTCGGTGAACGTTACTGATTTTTGAAGCATAGCGGTGTTCAGCGACATTAAGCAACTACCTTTATTATTATGAAAGCTGATGTCCCGGAGTCGTCGGTGTTAGCGACGTTATAACATTCATGCCGCAGTATATTAAAATGTCAGTGACGATTAGCGACGTCTTTTTGAGACGTTGCTAATGTTTTTAATATAGGGTTCTAGCTTTTCATTTCCTCCCATTCACTCGTTTCCCATATTTTTTGACAGCCGCTCAAAAAACCCCTCCCCCGAGACCCTCCAGCGCTCGAGCCCTCCTCCGTCTCTGGCCCTTCTCTGCCTCCAGCCCCTCTTCGCCATGACCTCCCCTTCCACCTCCACCTCCGATTCTTCTTCCTTCCGACGATGCCCACCCCGATCACCCCCCTCGGTCTTGGTAAACCCTGATCCCCTCTCTTTCTTGTAGCATCGACACTGATACGACACGACACAACACACACACACTAACATGACACTGATATGACACATACATACTAACATGACATAGACACACACTGACATAGGACATAGGCCACACAATGACATAGGACACACAGTGATACATTGACACAGACATTTAGTTAATTTTAATTTTAATTTAATTTTTACATTTAGTTAATTTTAGAATATTTAGAGAGATTATATTCCCTTTGGATACATGATGAAGAATTTGTTATGTATTTGAGGTTATAATGACATGGATACAACATAGATACATAAATGAGTTAGTATATCAGAAATGAATAAGTTGTAACCGAAATACATGTTGGAACTAGTTTTGTGATAACCTAGTTATATGTGTATGATGGGTCCTAAATTTAGGTTATCTAAAGAATGTTGTATCCTAGATATATTTTGATATCTAAGATATGCAACATACATATCCATCTAAATATATATGTATCTATATTTATATTTCAATAATAAGGAGTATCGTATTACCTAGAGTGTATATAGTGAGTATCCTAGAAGTATATAAGATAATTTAGGAATTGGGTACTTGTCAAGGTAAGTTTGGGGTTTAATTGAAAGTATCTAGAGTGTATAGAGTGAGTATCCTATAAGATATGATATGATGTCAAGTGTACGTTTGCTTGGTATAGTGTCAAGACATGTGTCAAGCTACTAGGTATGTAGGTAAGTGCTAGCTAGGTATTGCCAAGTATACATGGTAAGTGCTAGATTGGACACTCCGAGGTCAAGTTTTTCTTGTTGGCTTACAAGGAACACATGACGACAAAGATATCATTATCTCTTATGTTAAGTGTCCGTGTTAGCCTGAAATCAAGTGTCTATGTGAGCCCTTCTCTGAAAACTAAATTTACTTATGCAAGCCTTTTGAGGCTACTAGAGTTATACCAAAAAAATACTAAGTTCAACTTAGCCTTTTATAGAATTTTTTTGAAAATCTAGTATAACTCTAGCAGCCTCAAAAGGCTTATAGAAGTAAATTTTATTTTCATATAATGGCTCACAAAGAACACGTGACAACACCCATGTGTCAAGTATGTTGGTACCAAGTGTCAAGTAGGTTGGTACTTTGATGAACATGTGTATCTATGTATGCATCCATTTGTACAATATACTCGAATAATGTGTATCCATCTTTGCAGAATTATCTTCAAATGGATATGAATTACTATCTACAGAATCATTCGTAGATGTACAATCGTCATCTTGATGACATGTGCGATATGTGGAATAAATTTATACAAGGGGTAGAGCAGTTCCTGCAGTTCGCCAAGGCGTTCCTTCAGTACATGGACCCCACAAAAATTAATTGTCCATGTGTGAGATGTTACAACTTGAAATATCATCTAGAAGTGGATATGACATATCATTTGTACTCGAAGGGTTTCATGTCGAATTACTATCGGTAGACCTCACACGAAAAACTTGTGCCTTTAGCATCAGAGCCGGAGCCTTATGTGGAGCCGTATATGGATGTCCATGACCATGATGATTACGATGAAGGGTGGGTGAACATGGTTTTCAATGCCGTAGGACCTAGTTTCGATCTGGACAATCATGATGTGGCTGAGGAGGCACCGAATATCGATGTTGCGAAGTTCATGGAGTTATTGGAGAATGCAACGACTCCTTTGTATCCTGGTTGTGAGGATCGTTCACCGTTGGAGGTGGTTACAAGACTACTGAGCATCAAGTCTGATTTTAACATGTCTCAAGAATGCTACAACCGAATCATCGAGTTAATTATAGAGATCTTGCCAGAGGGTGCCATGTTACCTACAGACTTCTACCGATCTAAGAGAATGCGAGGATCGCTCTGGATGGAATATGATAAAATTTATGCATGTCACGACTGATGCATATTGTACTACAAGGACGATAAGGATGAAAATGTGTACAGATTTTATGGTGTTGATCTCTACAAGGCAACTAGTACAAGTAGGACTCCCGGTGCAAGGAAGCCGACCGATTTGATGCACTACTTGGCTTTGACATCACGGTTGCAGAGGTTGTTTATGTTGAAGGAGAGTGCCGAAAACATAAGTTAGCACAGGCAGGAACAGATCGGTGGCGTATTGGATCATCCATACGATGGAGAAGCATGAAAGCACTTTGATCGAGAGTATCCAGATTTTGCTTCTGATTCGCATATATAAGATTGGGGCTCTCCTCAGATGATTTTATCCCGTTCGAACTTTTGGGTTGCCAATATTCGTGTTAGCCAATGATTGTCACTCCGTATAACCTACCGTCATGGATGTGTATGAACACTCCTTATATGTTCCTAATTGTTATCATCCCGGGTCCGAATAATCCGAAGAGGAACATCGATGTGTACTTACAACTGTTGATAGATGTGTTGAATCAGCTGTAGGAAGTAGGTGCCAATACGTATGATGTTTCCAGAAAGCAGAACTTTCAGATGAGGGTCGCACTTATGTGGACCATAAATGACTTTTCGGCCTATGGAATGTTATCGAGATGGAGCACTCATGGTCGTCTCTCATGTCCATATTGCATAGACCGCTCGGGCTTTCCATTTGAAATATGGAGGAAAATGTGCTTCTTCGATTGTGATCGACAGTTCCTGCCGAAGGATCATCCGTTCCGGAGGAACATGATGCTTTTCGTGCCAACGTTGTGGAGAAGGCTAATCCACCACCAAGGTGGACCAGAGACACAATATGGGGGGAGGTCAAAGATTTTTCAAGTGCTATGGAAGAGCCTACAAAAGGGTACAAGTGTGATGGATTTGGTCGCACTCATAACTAAACAAAGAGGAGTATATTCTTAGACCTACGATATTGGAGCACCAATCTGATCAGACATAACCTTAATGTCATGCATATCGAGAAGAATAAGTTTGACAACATAATTAATATTGTGATGGATGTAAAAGGAAAGGTGAAAGACAATCCTAAGGCCAGGTTGGACTTGGAAGATATATGCAGATGTCCTCGTTACATTTGATAAAGAAAGGCAATAGAAAGTATAAGTAGCCTATGGCAATTTTCTCACTGGACAAGGAGGATAAAGGGAGACTTTGTAGGTGGATTCAGGGCATAAATTTCCTGATGGGTACGTGTCAAATTTGAGAAAATGCGTCGACCCGAAGGAGAACAAACTGACAGGTATAAAGAGCCACAACTGTCATGTATTTATGGAGAGGTTAATTCCAATTGCATTTCAAAAATTATTACTGCATGTTATTTGGGATCCATTGACAGAGCTGAGCATATTCTTCAGAGACTATTGTTCTACTAAGTTGCTTGTCGATCGTCTAGAATAGCAAGAGAAAGGACATTATAGTAACAATGTACAAGCTTGAGAGGGTGTTCCCTCCTAGGTTCTTCGACTCCATGGAGCATTTGCTAATTCATCTTTTCTATGAGGCACGTGTTGGTGGGCCCATCGGTTATTGGTAGATGTAACCATTTGAGCGGCATTTAAACCATCTAAAGAGAGAGGTAAAAAACAAGGCTCGGGTCGAGGGTTCTATTTGTGAAACCTATGTTCTCGAGAAAATTACAAACTTCGGCTTGATGTATTTCAAGCCATATGTTGCTACTAATGGAACAAGAGCTCCGAAAAACGATAATAGATATTGTGAATCTAATGATGCAACACTGAAATTCTTTAATGCTTTCGGAAAGCCTTCGGGGAAATGAAGAAGAGATATTTGAATGACGAGGAACTAAAAGCTACTCAGTTGTATATATTACTAAACTGCGACAAGGATGAAGTAGAGAAGCTCGAGGGGCAAGTAACTAATACAACCCCATTTACGTCATTTATGTAATAGTATCCAATATCATTATTACACTAATTGGCCGATGTGTTATTGTTTTCATCATATTTAATGATGAGGTGAGGTCGAATAGATAATACATAACAAATGAAGAACTAGAACAAGAAATGAGACATCATTTCCCTTCATGGTTGAGTAAGGAGCTCGGTAATTACTTTTTGTATATGCACTTTACACAATAATTTTCGTAACATTGAATTTAGTTTCTTATCTTGTGGTATTTAGGTCAATCGACCAGACGCAACACTAGAGAATGAATTTATTAGAACTCTAGACAATGGGGCTAATTTATTCCATCAAAATTTAGACAAGCTATTGTGTGAATGGGTTTAGGTTCAAGTCAACAAATGCTCTAATCATAGAGAGCTTTCCGGATCTTGATTCCACAAGAAATAATTGTTTGTGTATCAAATCTACAAACTACAAAGATGTCGACCCAGGCAATAATTTCTAAGGCATCTTACGGGAGATTGTAGAGTTAACATATAATTATGGCATAAAGCCTGCTAAGATTGTGTTATTCAAGTGTGATTTGTTCGATCCGATCCAAGATCAAGGTTGGAAAATTGAAAAGCATGGTCTTGTGGATATTAACTACCGGTGTCGATATAAACTATTTGCCCTAACAAGTCAGACTCAGCTAGTTTACTTTACTATTCATCCTAGATGGGGAACAGGAGTTTGGACTGGCGGGCAGTATGCCGGACCAAAGCCAGAAATTTCTATGATGTTGTCAAAATAGCTTATCAGGAGGACAAGCTACCTCTTGTAACAAATACAGTTGATGTGGATACAATAGAAGTTCTTTATTACACGTCTAATCGTGTAGAAGAGGTAAAAGTATCCGAAGAGAAAAACAAATTATATGAAAGCCAGATGAGGAGGAAGAGGAAGATGAAGATGAGGACAAAAAAAATAAAGAAGATGAATTTTCATAAGATGATTAAAAATAAAATGTAAAATATGTCTTATAACATCTATTTAGACTTGCGAAATGTACTATCATTTTTTTCAACCACTAATTAATCTCTATGTTTCATCAATCTTACCAGATGACACCCATGACCCGAGAACGTCGCTTGATAGAGGCACAAACGGTTGCTGAGGAGGAAGTGGTACCTCCTGCTATTGAGGTGGTGATACCTAAAGCCGAGATCGTTGTTAAGGAGGAAGTGCTACCTCCTATTATTAAGGAGGAATTGGTACATCCTACTATTAAGGAGGAAGTAATTCCTAAAGCCGAGATCGCTGTTAAGAAGGAATTGGCACTAGAAGGCAGTAGCACCGGGAGTTCCAGTCACCCAGCTCCTATAGCGGATCTTGATCATCTAAACCCTGCTTATGCATAGTATCTGAGGGACTGGTATCTGCCCCAGCATAGAGTGTAGAGTTATATGATATGACTTTTGTCCAGATTTGTCTCCGATAGACTTATTTTTGGATTAGACTTCTTTCTGGATTAAACCTTTTTCGAATTTGTCTCCGGTAGACTTATTTCTTGGATGCTGTTGCTTTATTTTTGGACTAGACTTTATGGTTATTATCTAGAATTTATCTATATTATCTAGATTTGGATGTTTTTGGATGTTATTATTTAGACTTGGTTATTATCTAGAAATTCAATAGAGGGTTGCTCCGGGACTAATTTTTATAAACTGTGATTTGCTAAATGCATGCAGATTTGGTTTAGAATATGTATTATATTTCTTATATATGTCTACTTTTTTATCATATGTTATTATCAGGTATGGCAGGACGAAGATGATCGTACCTTGGTCAGTCCCGAGGGAGAGGAGCACCCCGTCTAAGTAGAAGCTCCATCGGTGGACGGAGTGCTCCTCCGTTATCGGATGATGGTTCCGGACCCTTGCCTTCGAGTACTCCAGTATACCGACCAGTCACATATTTGACTGCGTCGATGGTACGTGACAGTACTCCTAGGATGGGTAGTTCTAGGCATGAGACTACTACCCCAACCAGTATTCCAATGGATCAAATACTATGGAGAAGGAGGGGCAAATGGAAGGGGTCAAACCTACTCCGTTTTCATATCAGAACGATCCCCTATGCGAACCTTCGGACGAGACGAGGATAGAGATTTGGTCAGACGGGCCTACAAAGTAAGTTAATTAGTTAACATTACTTTATATATTTTTTTTTGTATTCATAAATATAGTTATCATTGTATAGATATCGTCCCTCGTCAGTTCAGAGGGCACTCGAGCTATTTTTGAGGTCCAAATATGGTTGTCCTTGGATCAACTACTCGGATGTCTCAGACAAGAGGAAGGCATTCTGGTTTGCCCACTTCAAGGTAACTAAAGTATATTGCTTTTAATATCAATCATTTTTTTGCATACTATATAACTTACTATTTTAATTCTTATAGAAAACATATTTTTATAAACCACACTGGGATGAGATGATCAAGAAGCAATTTTCTGCCATTGCTGCCAAGTTGATCAGTGTTACGATCGACGACTAGAAGGCTCGAGAGCGCTCCGAAAGACCGATCCAAGGTTGGATCAAGTTCAAGTAGTAGACTGCGATGAGGGCTAGATTCGATGATCCCAGGTACAAGGAAAGGTCGAAGAAGGCGAAGGCAGCTAGGACGAAGGCAGGAAAGTGGTATGGAGGCTCGATTCCCATGACGGAACATTTCTGTCATCTGGTATATATTCTATTGAATATATATTATTTTAATGAAAGTAGGAATAAAAGGTTTAATTTTAATAACAAACAAATTAATTTTAACAAATATAGAGGGGTGAGGACACCAACATGGTGACCGTACTCCTGGCAACCCATAGGAAGGATGGAAAGCTCATCGATGAGAGAGCCACACATAGCTATGTAAGTATTACTTTATGTTTCATTAACTTTAATATAGCTTAGAAAATATGTAATAGATATCAATATAGTTATTATTAAGTACCTTAGTCATTAGCAACTACGACAATTGGATAGTAAATACTATGCTTATCGAGATACGTACCCTTTAAGGATGACTTTCTTAGGTTTCTTAAGCGTGCGAGTGCTAGTGCACCTACAGAGAGAGTGGCTAGTACTTTCTCATAGTCCTGTCAGCCTTAGTCAGCAGACGAGCTCTGGATGACCGTCGTTGGTGGCTTTCAGAGGGGTACGTACTACGGTACGGGATTCTATGATGCCTTTGTGGTGACACTATCATCCAGGGCCCCCTTCTGGCAGTGTGCATTCCTTACAGCCCACAGAGGAGTCAGCCCTAGTCGAGGAGAGCTTGCGTCGCCAGGTTGCTGAGCTGTATGACGAGATGCCACGGAGGATTGTGGAGCAGCCCCAGTCTTAGCCACAGATTGACGATGCGGCATTCACCGTACGATTTGATAAGCTCGAACGCACCATGAGGGAGACGCAGGGGACCATGAGGGAGATGAGCGAGAGAACGGATCGTGCCGTTCAGGCGGTGCATGGGACACAGCTGTAAAACCCCTAAATTTCTACTATATTTTTATTACTAATTTTTTTATTTATACGTCTCGTAGTCGTATTGTACGTCGCACGAGAATTTGCATTTTTTCGTATTTGCTCGTCGAGTGCGAATATGTGCGAGGTACATATTTTTAGAAAAATGATTTTTGATTTTATTATCGTTGATGGTTTCAAAATAACATATATAATATTTATTTTTGTTAAAAGTTGTAAAAAGTATCTATCGAGGTTGCCAAAACTTATTATTTTAGTTATTTATAAAAGGATATCTTATTTTAATAGTGAAAACTAGATTATGTAAATATCTACTAGTGTAAAGCACATGAAAATTATTTCATGTATATTTTCAAATTAATTTTTATTATTTATAATAAATTATTTAGAAAGAAGGTATTTTAAATATTTGAATATTTATGTTTATTTTTGAAATTGTTTTATCTAAATTATTTAAAATGTATTTTAAAGATACTTCCTATTACTATTTAAAACATTTACTCTAATTTCGAAATTAATTATGTTTATTATTTATCATAAAGATATTTTGAAATTTGTGAATTTAATGCTTAACATTTTTGGCAATTTAAATTTAAATTTGATTTTTATTGAAATATTTTAAAGTAGTTTAAACTTATAGGTAAGCTTTATATAAATATAAATTTGATTTAAATTTGATTTTGATTTCTCAAATTGATTTAAACTTGTTTTAAAACTAAAAGTGGAAATTATCTAAGGAGATTTTAAGTTCCTAGTCCATATCCATCTAGGAGTCCACCTCCTATATAAGGAGAGCCTCCATATTAGTTTTCCTCCACAAATTTCCTCCACCCAAGTGTCGTGCATCGTGTCCGTGTCTCCATCTCCTCCACTAATTCCTCTATATATAGTTACATTATCACCTTCTTCGTGTCCACATTTCGGACACAGTCCTTCCCGTGTCACATAGGACACATAATCAACATATTTTCTGTTGTATCCGACAAGCCCGGACACGACGATACAATCCTAACTCTGCCCCGTCCATCTCGCTCGATCCCACGATAGCACCCAGCCATCACCACGGCCACTACCTCGGCAACCGAACACCAACCACCTCCTCCTTTGCTCCCTTCCGTTCCTCGACCACGGCCTGTCCCACAGACACCCGACCCTTCCTCGACCATCACGCCTCCTCTCTCGACCGCTCTGCCAAACCATTGCTGTCCCACGGCAGAACCGCCGTCACCACCAACCCATAACCCCCATTGCTGTCATCTCCACCCCGCCATCATCGACACCCCCATCAAACTCTGGCCCAACCCATCACCACAAAACTCGTTGCCACCATCCCCACTGCGGCTACCACCGCAGCCCCGGACTCGCCACCACCATCTTCGTCTTCAAAACCACCACCAGCGCCTATCGACGGCGACCCCCAAAACCCGCTACCACCAGAAAATAAGAAACACATCACAGCCATCACTCACCTCATCACCGTCAGCCGAATCTGGAGCGTCCCCCCCGCGTGCGCCACTTTTCCCGCCAACACTCGGGTAGCCGGGCCTCCCCAGCGAGCCGCCGTGCTGCCTAGCCCCTCCGCCGACGGAGCCCTTTCCCGACCTCCCGCAGTCTGGTGCGCGATCCCTTTCGCCTCCCTGTGTCGTACGAGCCAGCCCGGCCAACGGCGTCCCCTGCCGCGTACGCAAGCGCCTCGGCCACACGTCGGAGTTCCCACCGCCTCTTCCAGCGTGCCGTGCCACGTCGCCCCCCTTTTCCCCGACCTCCTCTGCTCTTCTCCCTAGTTCTCCGCCGCCTTAAGCCGACCGAAACCCTTACCATGCCGCCGCCCCTTTTCGCCTGAGCCTTCTTCTCCGTCCCGCTCTTCGTCTAGTTCGCCTCTCGCCATTTCCCTCTTTCCCGACCTTCGATTACTCCACCATCTCTCTTCTCTCATTCTCATCCCCTCCTTTTATTCTTTCTTCTCATGTCTTTGTTTCTTTTACTTTTGGTTTTAAAAGACTTCCTTTACTTTTGTTGACAATTGGTGTGGTCTCCTCTCCTTCAAGGGAAGAGCCTAGCAGAGGTGATTGTCTTTCTTATTATTATTTTTTTATTTTATTTGTTTATTTATTTTTTTTACTTCTTTTTCTGTATTGCTTACTTTTATTTTCTTTATTATAACTATTATTATTATTATATTAAAGAAATTTTGTATACTATACTGTAATTAGTATTTTTGTGTATTATAAGCATTTTAATAGTGAGTACGCATGTATATATGTATTATATATTATTATTTTGTAGAGTATTATAGTATTATTATCGCTAAATAATATCCTTATTTAGTTTAACGATTCTAAATATCTTTTCTATGTGTACATCAGATAATTTTCTAGAAGCTACTCGTAGCAAAAAAAATATATAATATTAAGTTTTGTACCTACGTGTAATTTATATTTGATAAATGAAGGGTTTAACCCCAAAATATTTACCTAGAATTTTAAGTATTTTTCTAAACATAATTTTGGACTAAGGAATTATAGTATCACCTAGAAACCATATTTTTCACAAACTTAGGATATTATATTTTTATGTATTTGACAAATTAATTTTTTTCTAATAAAACTCTACCTTTAAAGTATTATAAAATATTTTATTAAGTAAATTTTAGTTTTCAACCTAAAACGATTTTTACTACTTACAAATATTTTGGTAATAAAATACAGTTTTCAAGGTTATAAATAGTTTTCTAAATCCATATTATTTGATCAAATTCCTTCTATTATCATCCAGTCTATGACCAACCCCATTATTCTCGTTCCCTCACCAATTTTGTACTTCCGTATGTCTATCCTAACAAATTCGACCGTCCTAGACCCGATGAAACTGTCTGTGCTATCATCAGAGGCCGCCTTACTTAGTTATAACATTGAAGCCATATTATGTACTACATTGATCATCGCAGCACACCAGGCAGCTCACCAGGCGTCACATCAGGCAAGTATACCTTGCTAATTTACTGTCATATTATTTATTTTCTGTATTATTTACTTTGTTTCATATTGTTAGTTTCCTTTGTTATAAACTGCGCGTCCAAGCCACACTTGGGTGCAAGTGACTCTATTAGTCGTTTTACTTTACTATATGCATGTTAACTTAGTTTTAGCAGACTACCTTCTTGTTGGGGGATATCCTTATATCTCCTTTGGCCATGACACATACACTACACGGTTTGAGACAGTTTGCTAGGGACACGACTTATGGAGTGGCCATCTCTATTATCGTGCGACGGATAAATCGTAACTGCTATGACTAGGGACTCAAGTAGTTACAAAGCTGGACGAGTTATGGACATGACTTGGTAAGTGTGGGAAATATTTGGGGAGGACAGTCGCTAGTACGTATGGGAAGCCAAACAGGTAACCCATAGTTTTTGAAAGGAGCTATGGCGATATATTTGCAGATGCCCTCTGACGTTTTGGACGTTACGGACGGATACGTATGACTGGATGCCAGTTGCATACTTATAAGCCTAAAATTCCACCCATGCACATGAAAGTTGTCTTCTAAATTGCACAATAGATGGTTAGCATTCCCTTTTGCATATTGGTGTCTAGGAGAGTCTTGCATATTATTATTATTTTGATAGTTCATATTAGCTTGTTCTTCCTGTATCTTGCTACGTCCCTATGAGGACCTGGTTATTCCCCAGGTGTGTGTTCATGTCTTTTGCAGGTATCCTAGCTGGGATCGTGGTCTTCTCCATTTATTTGAAGATGACGTGACTTGGTTCCTCCTTGCTACTTCTACTTAGCCTTTTATATATCATGTACTTCTTCTTTTCTCTTATATGGTTGGTAGTGGATGTGTCTCCATCCAACATATTATACCAAGACAATTCATTATATGCTATCTTTTTTTCCTTTATTTTATGGATGAGATTATTTAGTATAATTTACTGCATTTTACAGCTTATGTATACATACAAGGCCCATGTACTTCGTATGTATACAGCTGGTATGTCTACGTACTCAGTCCTACATATTTTGGGACTGGGGCCTTACAACAGCTGTCCATGGATGATCAGCTTTCGAGGCTGATGGCTGTTATGGATTCATGCAACTCTAGACTATTAGCCATGGAGCAGACGCTTCCTGATCATGCGTCGGCATCAACACCGACTCTATCGATTCCACTGCCACTTCCTCCTCCTCTTGACGAGCCGTCACCGGTGACGCTTACACTGGAGCAGTATAGGTTCATGTTATCCCAGATGCAGTACTGTACTTCTCCTCCTACTACTGCTGACCAGCCGTAGTCCTTCATTGGACATATTATGCTGTGTTGTGTTGTTCTTTGCTGACCCATTCTTGGGTCTTTATATATATATATATATATATATATATATATATATATATATATATATATATATATATATTCAAACCACCCATTTTATTCATGAAGGCCGAAAGGTCGTACCTTTACAAGTATACCATGAGGTGCAAAATGCCGATGCCTATACACGTATACTGACAAAAGAAGAGAAAAATTAGAATCACCACGGCTAATCCGAGAATAGGAGAGAGTTCCAGAATACCGTCTGGCCATGTTTGCAGAGGGAACTCCGTTTGCGGCACTGACGAATGGTCTCCCATATTAGTTGTACTGGCGGCCTTCATATCTAGCCATGTTTCGATTTTTCCAGAGGACCCACGTGGCGGCTGCAGCGACGATCTGGTGCCCATGTGACGCTGATGCCCAGGTTGCCATGAGGCAGTTTGCAATGCTGGGAAAGAGCTCTCCAGACCTTGATCGGTAGTTCCCCATGACCGAGGATGTGGTTGACTGTTTTCGATTGTCGATCAGAGCAGCATGTGCAAGCTGAAGCAAGGCTGAACTCGATAGTATTAAGAGTGTCATCAGTGGGGAGGATGTTGCGCAGGGCTCTCCAGATGAGGAAGGACCACTTCTTGGGGATACTGTTCAGCCAGAAGGATGTAATAGTAGGAGATGGAACCGCATTGCTTGCATTGCTAAGGATCACTCTTCTGGCCGACTTAATCGAGAATGCTTCGTTAACATCGGGCGACCACTCGAGCTTATCAGCGTCCGATCCGATCTTTACTCTGCTATGGCGAATATAATCAACCACCTCAGACCCAGCCCATACCCGGACTTTGTTTCAATTCCAGGTGTTATTTGGAGGGTCACATAAGTCCTTTATAGTGATGTTCCTGGGGGTAGCAGAAATGTTGGGCAGCAATATATTGCCGACCTAGCGCTCCAGAAATGGCGAAGCTTCGCCGTTGCCCACCTTAAGGCGTGGGTCTTTATATATATATATATATATATATATATATATATATATATATATATATATATATATATATATATATATATATATTTTATATATATATAAAATATATATATATATATATATTTTTATATATAAAATATATATATACATATATACATATATATATATATAAAAATATTATATATATATATATATTATATATATATATATATAAAATAATATATAAAATATAAAATATAAAATATATATGTATATATGTATATTTCCTGGGGGTAGCAGAAATGTTGGGCAGCAATATATCGCCGACCTAGCGCTCCAGAAATGGCGAAGCTTCGCCGTTGCCCACCTTAAGGCGTGGGTCTTTATATATATATATATATATATATATATATATATATATATATATATATATATATATAACCTCATCACCTCTATGCAAAGGAGCCATTGTTTGCTATCACCTCGGTTATTGGCACACCACTAAAGATAGACAAAGCAACGGCAGATTTATCTCGTCCGAGTAGGGCTCGGGTCTTTGTGGAGGTAGATGCGAGTAAGCCAATCCAACATTGTATCCAGATCAATCGCTCGAGAGGCAGGAGCTTTTGGCAAAATATAGACTATGAGTATATCCCCTTATATTGCTCTCACTGTCATCATCAAGGTCACCCGATGTCTGCTTGCAAACTGAAAAAGAAAGGAAAAGAAGTTGCTCAACAGGACACACAACAGCAAACTGAGGGTGAAGTGGTGGCTACGAGGCCAGTGTCGATGGGATTGAAGGTCACAACAATACTGAAGCGAACCAATGAGGAACGGAGTACTTTGGCAGGTACTCCCACTCTAAATCATGATATTGCCACGACATCCAACCCCTTCGGCCAAGATACAAGTACCGACAATGCTCCTCCAGTACTGGAGGACAATAGCCATGCCAATATGTCGACTATTGAACCCTCTATTCCTCAAGATCACCTTAATATTACTCATGTCGCACGCCTACCAGTGCATGAAATGATGTCTGAGCCTATGGGGTCTGAGCCAATCGAGACAGAAAAAGAAATGGCGGTTGCTATCATTAATGCAGATTTGGTGGTTGATGACGTCAGGAATCAAGACACTGATGGAGGTCGCTCCCTTGAGGAGGGTAAACTGATAGAAGAGCAGTCGAGTAGAGCAGGGGAAGAGTAGCTCCCTCTGGACCCTGTTGTAGCATTGCAACATAATATTAGTAGCTGCGTGGATGAAGTTGAGCGAGAAGCTCTCGAGGACGACGGGCAAAACCGAGAGACTCGAGGTGGAAGATGGGCGTTCGGATGACACCCGATCAGAAGTTGGCCGCCTTCCGTCCACAGAAGCTTCAACTTCTCAGCAAAAAAGGAGGAAAGCTAAGAAGGCGGTGGAGCCTTCCGATCGAGTCACGAGGCAATCTGCAAACACCATAATCCCTAGTAAAACCACAACTTCCTCTTATGTTTAATACACTCATATGGAATGTTCGTGGTATAGCAAACCAAATGATTCTTAAAATTAAAGGATCAAGACCTTGGTGAGAATTCACAAGATTGTCTTCATTGGCATTATTGAACCTAAGGTTGATAGCAGTCAACTACTACACTATCAGTTAAAACTGGGATTCTCGAAGGCTTTTTCTAATGAGCGGAGAAATATATGGGTAATAGCAAAGTCGAATTGTGACATTGGGCTTCATGATTCTTTTGATCAAGCTTTGACAGTATCTCTTTATCATCATATGCTTCCTGCATCGGCATTTTTCACTATTGTATATGGTGATAACACAAAAGAAGGCCGTCGATTTCTTTGGGAAAGACTCATGCAACTGTAATCCTCTCTCAACTCCCCATGGTCGATAGGTGGTGATTTCAATGCCATACTGCGGTCGGAGAAGAAAATTGGAGGACGACCACCTGATCAAGGGTCAATAGAGGAGTTTGCCAATTTTACTCTTGTCACTAGTATGTCTGAGCTCCACTACTCTGGCAGTTGTTTCACTTGGCTCAAATCAAAACAGGACGGTCGTAGGGGATCACGGTTGGATCGGGTTTTGGTCGACAATGCTTGGTTAGAATGGGCGCCTCTCTGTTCAGTCGAGCAACTTAATCGAGCTGAATCGGATCATGCGCCTTTGCTCACTAAATACAAATACAATACGACTATGGGCAGGAAACAATTCAGATTTCTTGATTTTTGGGTTAACCATGAGGAGTTCAAGCCACTAATTCATCAAGCTTGGTCATCAGTCGATCACCGAATTAGGATTACTCGACTGGCTCTTCGCCTTAATGCTTGCAGGAAGGTCTTATCAACATGACGTATGGTGATATTTTTTAGCAAGTTAAGCAAACGGAGGATAATGTATTGGCTGCGAAAATATGTCATGAACAAAATAATTCTGGTGTGAGTCATCAACAGTTGGCCAAGGCTACTGCCATTATTAAACAACGTGTTAGCATTGAGTAAGCATACTGGAAGCAAAAGTCTAGGATGAAAAGGGACCTAGAAGGAGATAAAAATACTGTCTATTTTTATGGCTGCGTGACAAACCGTAAGAGATCTCTCCAAATTCATTCTATCACAACTGAAGATGGGGCCATATTGAAAGACAAGTCTTTGATTCATGCATATGCCAAAGAGTTTTATTCTAAACTATATCAAAGAGGAGATATTCAGGAGGATAGTAAGCTATTATCGAACATTCCTTCTGTAGTGACGGCAAAGGAGAATGACATGTTGATCGTGGCTCCATCTCCTGATGAGATCATTAAAGCAATCAAGTCGCTTGATCAATATAGCGCACCTGGGCCGGATGGCTTTACCCCTCTCTTTTTTATTGCTTGTTGGGTTATCATCAGTAAGGATATGACAGAGGTAGTGGGAATGTTTGTCGACGGGTTTGTATTGCCTCGCTCTGTCATAAATACTTCCTTAGTCCTGATTCCGAAGGTGAAACAGCCCAAATTCTTTGGAGATTATCGTCCTATCAGATGTGATGAACAAGATTATATCTAAGCTATTGGCTCGACGGCTAGCTCCTCTTCTTCCTCGTATTATTTCTCCTGAATAAAGTAGATTTGTTCAAGGAAGAGAGATTGTCGATAACATACTGCTTGCTCAGGAAATGATGGCTAGAATCAATAAAAAGCACAAAGGTGGTAATGCAGCTATCAAGTTAGATATGATGAAAGCATATGATAGGGTGGATTGGAGATTTCAGTTGAAGGTGTTACGTAAATTTAGTTTTCATAACAAGTGGGTGGACATGATGCTTCGACTCGTTAATAATATATGGTATGCACCATTGATTAATGGAGAGTCGACTGAGTACTTCCAAGCTTTTCGAGGAGTTCGACAGGGAGACCCTCTCTCCCCGGCACTGTTCATCATTGCGACAGAGATGTTATACGCAGCCTGAAGAAATTGACAGAAATAGATGGCTTCTCATCTTTCTTCTCTCCTCGCAGTTGTCCACCTATTACTCATCTCGCATATGCAGATGATGTACTTCTTTTTTTAGCTGGGGACCTTCGTTCAATATCCAGAATCACTGATCTATTGTCGAGCTATGAGGCTGCCTCGGGACAACTTATTAACAAAGCCAAGTCTTCTATATATATTTCGAAGAACATTCTTAATGAACGGGGCTCATAGTTGGCATATAGAACAGGATTTAGCATTGGCACTCCCCCATTTACATATCTCGGTTGTCCTCTGATGGCAGGGCAACGTAATGTGGGTATATATGAGGAGCTTCTCAATCGTATTCGGAATAAGTTAAAAGGCTGGCACAACAAAATATTATCTCCAGGGGGTAAGCTTGTGTTGATCAAGGCTGTATTAACGTCTATTCTTGTGTACACATTAGCAGCTTGTAACCCTCCTATCGCAGTATTGTATAGAATGGAAAGCATGTTCTTGAGTTTTTTCTGGGGAGCTTAAGATGGAGTGGCTAAAAGAACCTGGCTCGGATGGGATCGGATTGCTAGAACAAAACAGGAGGGAGGTTTAGGCATCAAGAGATTGGAGGAGATGATGCAGGCTTTTACAATCAAACAATGGTAGAAATTCCTGACTCAAGATAGTTTATGGACTAAATTCTTCAAGGCTAAGTATTGCTCGACTGTTAGTCCATTGGATGTTGTTATTACTTCTAATGCTTCACATGTATGGAAGAGGCTCATCTTTGGCAGAGATATGGCACAACACAACATATATCAGGTTGATGACACTTGGAGTTGGGGAGCACAATCGGGTAAATTTTCAGTGTCATCAGCGTGGGATATAGCAGGGGTTCATAGGCCTGCGTTGCCAGATTTTACTTACATTTGGAACACTTGTATCCCTATTAAATGGTCAGTGCTTCTTTGGAGAATCATGCATAATAAACTACCTACAGATTTTACTTACATCGGCTACAGTCTAGCATCGAAGTGCCACTGCTATGCTAGGAGTGAGAATGAAACATTGGAGCACTTGCTACATCAGGGTGATTTGGCTCAGGGGGTGTGGGGTGCGATTCAACCAATATATAAAGTTCGCAGTCGAGGTCGCAACCTGCTAGAACGCTTGCGTGACTGGTGGAGGAAGATGAACAAACATAAGAAGGAAGTTGTAGCCGCAGTGGTTATTTGGGTGCTCTGGAAAGATAGAAACAAATGTCGATATGAAAATCATGGGTACACGACTGATAAGTTGATTACAGAAGTTCATAGGCAAGTCGGGAAAGCCACTGTCAAATGTAGACACGCGTAGTGTCCATTTTGTACTGTTTCTTTTGGAGAATTATCAATAAATGATTGGTCGATAATATATATATATATATATATATATATATATATATATATATATATATATATATATATATATATATATATATATATATATATATATATATATATATATATATATATTTATAACATATATATATATATATATATATATATATATATATATATTTATTATTTATAACATAAAATATATTATATATATTTATTTATATATATAAATATATATATATATATTTATTTATATATATATTTATTTATAACATATATATATATATATATTTATTTATAACATATATATATATATTTATTTATATATATTATTTATTTATAACATATATATATTTATTTATTTATATATATATTTATTTATGACATATATATATATATATATATATATATATATATATATATAATATATATATATATATATATATATATATTTATATTTATATATATATTTATTTATAACATAAATATATATGTATGTATATATATATATATATATATATATATATATATATATATATATATATATATATATATATATATTTTTATATATATATATATATATATATATATATATATATATATATATATACATAAATATATATATATATATATAACTAAAAAAAAATATATATATATATATATATATATATAACTAAAAATATTCATAAATCAGGCGTAAAATGCCGAAGCCTTTACAAAAGAACCCACAAATCAAACAAAAAGAGGGAACATCCCCCGGCCAAAGGCCAAAGAAAAAGGTTAACTGAGCAGGGGTGACCAAAAATTCGCCAGAACGTGCTTGCAGTGTCTGGCAGCCTTGTGAATCTGCCTGTGGACCTCGTTGATCTGTTGATTAGAGGTGTACTAGCGCCCCTCGTATCTGAATTTGTTTCTACTCTTCTACATGACCTACGTAATGGCAGCTGTAATGATCAGGTAGCCGTGCGAACCTTTACCCCAAGCGGCGAGGAGATCGTTAAAGCCCCCTGCGCCCAGATCCGGGAGATAAAGGTAAGTGAACCTGTCCCACATCTCCATGGACAGTTGGTAGTGGAAAAGGATATGCTCAGTAGTTTCAACCTGTCTATCTGAGCAACAATGGCAAGCTGATGCTAGAAGCCGAGGGTAGCTATTACGTCGTCAGTGGAAAGTTTCCTGTAAAGCACTTTTTACATCAGGAAGGACCACTTCTTGGGGATGCAAGACTGCCAAAATGCCCCACTTATAGGAGAAGGGTTGCCGATACCATGAGCAGCTCATCGAGCAGTAACCAGAGAAAAAGTGCCATTAGACGAGAGGGTCTACCGCAAAGTGTCATCCATGCCGATGACTGCTCCGAAGTCAAAAATAACGGCCACGGCCTCCTTTCCTAGCCAATCCAAGATCCACTCTTGGTTCTAATCCCCCTCGCTGGACCACAGGTCTCTGATGATGGTGTTGATCGGGGGCCCCTGATTATGAGGCAAAAGGTCGTTCCCATCCCATCTTTCGAAATATATAGACGATTCGCCCGCGCCCAACTGAAGCCGAATCCAAGGTTCTGCTAGCCGTCTATCGACCAGAATGCACCACCAAGATCTCGAGGATCTGTTATTGAAGGAAGAAGAAGACGGGTGTGAGCGCTTGAAGTATCTGGCCTTCATGAACCGCACCCAGAAAGATCGGTTTATTCGAACCTTCCACCATATTTTCATAGAGCAAGCGTCGACGACGTGGGCCAGCCTGGTAAATCCTAGACCTCCCTCATCCGTGGGTATGGCCATGGTATCCCAGCTCGCCCAATGTTGCTTGTCCTTACCGTCGTAATGACCCCAGAAGAAGTTGGAGAGAAGGTTTTCAATGACAGTAATGACCTTCTTCGGGGAGAGCAAACGGCTAGTGTGTATACCGGGATGGATGAGAGCACGTGCTGGATTAAGATAACCTTCCCTCTGGGTGAAAGGGTTGCGTTATGCCATCCTTCAATTCTTTTCCTGATTTTTCCCACTAACCCTTCAAAGAGGCCCGCGTTGGTCCTGCCGTACACCAGCGGGCACCCTAGGTAAGTGAATGGAGGGAACTCAATAGAGAAGGAAGCGATGTTGGTGAGTAGAGTGGTGTGCTCTCTATCAGGTGAGTAATAAGCATAAATGACACTTTTGGTAGGGTTGATGTCACGACCCGCACCCAGGTCACAACATGTCCAGAATGGCAATATTGAACTTTACAATGCATTCTATATGATTTCTAGGTCATTCTAGACTAAAGTCAACTTTTGGTCAACTCTAGTCAACTACGCTAGTCGAACTAGGTCAACTAAGCCATACTAGGTCCAATCCTAGTCTAACAAGTCATTCTAGGCCTAACCAAGCCTATACTAGCAGTCAAACATATTACCAAGCCAAAATGAACCACACAAGTCTATATACCATACCTAAATACATGTTTACATACATACATTACATGTGTTCTTATATTGCATCTATATCTTACATGCATTACATTATATACATGTATTCATATCACATATATATAGTTTACATTATTCATTTCATTACATAAATCCATCTACACATCAAATTCATTTATTCATGCTTTCATTATAAATATATATATATATATATATATATATATATATATATAGAGAGAGAGAGAGAGAGAGAGAGAAATATATATATATATATATATATATATATATATATATATATATATATAGAGAGAGAGAGAGAGAGAGAGAGAGAGAGAGAGAGAGAGATAGAGAGAAGTGGGAAAATAAATAGTGTGTGTGTGTGTGTGTGTGTGTGTGTGTGTGTGTGTGTGTGTGTGTGTGTGTGTGTGTACATATTGGGATTTCAGTTAAGGGGGGTCTATGTTCAGTCATGGTTCTCAGTTCAAGCATTTATTCATTTCATTCATGCAATACATACATGCTTACATTACATACATGTATACATTCATACATGCATATTACATACATACATATATACATTCATACATGCATATTTACATACATACACATATACATTCATACATGCATATTTACATACATAGATATTCATAAATAGAAAGAGGGAAGAAAGGATTAGAAAGGGATAAAAAACTGTGACCGTGAGAGCAGGTTAGAGTGTGTGTGTGTGTGTGTGTGTGTGTGTGTGTGTGTAGTCTAGTGTCAAGGCATGTAAATTGGTGTCAAGTGTCAAGTGACAGTGGCATGTGTGTGGGTAAATACATAAGGCATGGGGTGTGTGAGTGTTAGTGTGTGGTATATGCGTATAGCAGGGGGTGTGAGTTCAAGTAATCCCCATACAAACAATTTTCAGGTTGCATAGCCAAATCTCAATTTTTGCTGAGAAATACAACTCATCAACATTATCATAAACTATACTAGATGTTAACATGTGTACCAGTCAACAATTTGAAAACCCCTAATTTCAGACCCAATGAACATCATCATGAAATCCCAATGTGTCAACACGATTCTCAGAAATGTACACATATTTAAACATTACGAATTTATCATTTAATTTCAGTTTAATACATATTTAATCTCAGAAAAGAATACAAGTTTCAGAATATGGTATCAGTCACATTTGAAAATCCAAATTACAGACCCAAATGCATATCCTATGAAACCTAGATATGTAGACTTAATTCTCAGCCATGTACATATGGTAAACATCATAACTTATCATTTAAATCAGTTAATTAACATTTAATCTCAGAAAGTAGGAAAAATATGAACATAGTATCAGAACCAAAGGGAAACCCTAAATTGATATTCGAAAATAACATAATACATCAAATAAATGGTTGGTAACGTATCATGCATATGTGTAGGTATCATACAGGTCGTATCATGTCTAGTTAATAGGACACGACGTGTCTGTGCATACGAAAACACACCCAGACACGCAAAGACTGCACTGTCTCATACGGCTTGTACACAAGCTCGTGGACACGACACGGCTCACGTGGAGCCACATGGTTATGTCCACGTGTAGCCCATATATAGGGCTACACTTTTGACACAACACAAAGTGTCCACGACGTTCCTGTGCGAACACGAGACCCGTATCTGAAGTGGATCTCGTGCACACGAGTGTCAGTGCGAAATAGTACACACTGGATTTTGTGTCCGACTCGAATCCTCATGACACGAGGCTTCGGGGCTGACCTGTTAGTCATGGCCCCCACCACTATTCCAAGTAGCAGCTGCCCACGTGGCCTATACGAGGAGAAAACACTCTCGAGCAGCAGGACACAGTGTACTGTGTGCTACGAGCATATTCGTGTCCAATTTGGATACGGACACGACACGATATCTAGCTCAGAGTTAGGGTTACGTAATCAGCATGCCAAGGGCTATCCAATCACGTAATTTATTACAGAAAACAAGAACAAAAATCCTACAGAGGCATTTCAACAAACACCTTGACCTAGTGAATGATACGTGTCCGATACGGACACCAAACCAATTCTAATTCCTACCAACCTTCACCTACAGCTAGGGGACACCTTGATGGATGCATCTATGGAAAGAAATCAGGATTTAGAGGTAATTTGAAGGGATTACCTATAGAAAGCCAATCTCCAAGAAAAAACCCCAAATTGTGAAGTCCCCTTCCTCAAGCAACGTCCAAATGCGCTCCCCTCCTTGCAAGCTAGCCTCCTACAATCTCTATTCCAGATTTAGATCCAAATGCAAAAGATTGGGATCAATTTGGTGGAGGAATTGTGAGATTTGACAATTTGGGGAAGAAATTAGGGTTTCTATTATGGGTGTTCTAAAAGAGGCAAGTGGTCATGTAGAGATATTACATAGGCTGCAATTAGGTCAATCTTGGGCTGTTGTGGCTAACCATGTAGAGAATTAGGGTTAGGGTTAGGGTTTCATATGAATGGGCTTTGGGCCAAGAACATTAGCTAACTATCTCAACCTCTTAGCCAAAAGTCCAATGCACTAAACACCCAATCTCTCCATGAAACTTAGCCACACTCAAGTCAACTAAGACCAACTTAAGTTATATTAGGATCCCACACAATTCTACCATGCTAACTAAGTCACCAAAGTTAAAGTCAAACTCTAGGCTAGTCTCTAAAGTAACAACTAGCAAAAGTCAAAAATCACAACACCAATGCAGTAAATAATTCATAAAAATCAAAATGTCCAAAATACCCTTGGGCAAAAATGTAGAAATAAATCACCCTAATCACATGGTTAGGTTCCCATGGTCATGGTTAGTCTCTAGGTCAAGTAGTATCTAAGGTTTCATTAGCAAAACACCAAAATCACAAATCACCAATTAAAATAATTTTAAAAGAATTAAAAATTAACAAAAATTATAACATGATTTAAATCTCATTATTAAAAGACTAAAATTACAAAAGTTCAAAATTACCATCGTTTAGAAAAGTCGGTGTTACAAGTCTACCCTCCTTAGAAGAATTTCGTCTTCGAAATTAAGATGGTCGTACTATTTCTAGGTCAAACCCCCAATCAATCAAAGTCTCTAATCATACAATCCTATAATCATATGCGTCTGTCCAAAACCATGAGACTCAGAATCTTCGTCATACTAGTAAACAAGGTTACGATAATCATAGTATCCCCAACTATGGTACATACCTCTAGAATCATGGTATTTAAAAATTTTGTATTGCCGCATGCTTGGCCGTGAAAACCTTAAATTCCTACATTCGAGAAATATATCCAAAATCAGACTATATATCCTCAATATGCTAGCTAATAGGACTGTAGAAAATTCTAAATTCCATGACTGAGGCGACCTAGCCCATACGACTTATATTAGAAAAATCAAAATCAAATCAACATAGAATACTAAGAATCGAATTTATCGATGAACAAGGAGGTAGACAAAATTGTCGAAATTGAATTTCAAGATAGTTATTGTAAGGCAAAAATGGGAATAGAATCGAGAAGAACAGAACCTGCAAGTATCCCTCCTACTGCCTATGCATCCTCGACTGTCATGGCGAAAGGTCGCCCCTGCTGGCCTCCTCCTCTGGTCTGCTGCTGATGCTGGACAACCTCTGATGCCCTGTCGGGGCCCTAGCTCATGCTGCTGCCTGAGTCAATGGTGTCTGGTTCTTGGGACACTTACTATACTAATGCTCCACTGAACCACAAAGTAAACACCTGCCTAGTCTCCTCATGCAGTCATTCCTTCTATGACCCAACTTCTTACATAAAGTACAACTAATAGGCTGCTGCATCGGAGCTTGTTGGAAAAGTGTATGTCCCTGGCCCTAAAATTGCTGCTGAACAGGCCTCTGCTGCTGCTGCTGAATCTGTACATGAAGCCCTTTGGCCTGGCCTCTGCTGCTGTTGGCTCCATGAACATCTCGTCCCCTCTTGAGCTTCAGCTCAAGATCATCCTCTGCTGCTAGGGTACCCACCAGAATCTCCTCAAAAGTGGCACTCCAGTCACTCTTGGTCAAGGACTTAACCTCCTTGACTAACCCCTTCTGGAACCTCCGGGCCTTTGTTGTCTCACTGAGTCCTTCAACAAATCTGCCCAAACGGTAGAACCCTCCAACGTACTCCTCGACAATCTGATAGCCCAGAACTAAACTCCCAAACTGCGACTCCAGGGCACCAAGAGCCGTGTCAGGAAAAAAAAATCTTTGAACAGCTTCTTGAAGGCTGTCCAAGTCTGTCCCTCTGTACCGACCCTCGGGTCCGTCTAGTACCAAGTGAGAGCCAGGTCCTGCATCTGACTACCTGCCGCCTCAATCTGCAGTCGAGCTGGTATCTCTGCTAGCCGAAAGATCTCCTCGATGTGCTCTATCCAGTCATTCGCATATAGAATCCCCTCTATCCCACAGAAGTCCTACGGACGCATCTTCTGAAACTCCTGGATCCCTGGTATCTTTGGCTAATACTGCTGTATCTGGCCTGCCTGGGACTGCACAATGACTCTTTCCATCGTCGTCAGGGCAAGCTGATAGGGATTCTCTATGTCCTGCTAAAAATGAGTGGACTGCTGCTGCTGGGCCTCCACCATCCTCTGTAAGAAGGCGAACAACTGTGCTGCATCAACCGATCCTAAAGGCGGCTGCTGCTGCTGGAAGAAATCAGAAATAACGGGGGAAGATCTCGAAACATGCGGAGGTGCACCCCCGACTGCGGCAGAAACTCCAACATGAGAAGGTACCACGAGAGCTGCCTGACCGGGCTGAGCCGGACGAGAGGTGGAAGACCTCTTAGTAGTATCCCTCTGGCCGAAGCGATGGGATCGTGTCTACACCATCCTGGAGACAGATCAAACAAGAAGGCAATTACTGAGAATGAATCGATAACATCAAAGGAGGACAGTTTATTTCAAAGGAAGACAATAAAGGAGTAAGAATTGTGATGATGGAATCATATAAGAGTTTTTTCTATATGTGATTGAGTACCTTCAAAACTATATCCTATAACTTACTGTAGTCTGTAGTGATACTCTAGTTCGAATACCACTACATAACTCGACCTGCATGGGCCACCACTAAAAACGTGTCAAGACCCGCACCCAGTGTAGGGGCACGAGAAGTGGGTACGTCCAGCCTACGCCATTGTGTCGACGGTAGAACGCTGTCCTAGGTCACATACATCTAACAATTATAAGATACCTGTATAGTATATGCACTCCAAACGGAGGATAATACAAAAATGTACTGCTCAACCACAACTAAGTTGAAGTACGATAAGATAGTTAGATAATAAAAATCATCAAATGAAGTACAAACATGAGAAGAAGTCTAAGTGTCTAAGATAACATCTCGACAAACATTTAGAATAATAACAAGATCCCAAATATAAACATAAATGTATCCAAATGAGACAAGACATCAAAATAAGATAGAAGTCTAAGCTAACTAGCCTAAACTATAGGGGTGACATCCTCTACTACTGATGGATCCTGCTGAAGGTCCAAGTCACAGGTGTCATCTATAGTAGCTCCATAATAGGTAGGGCAAAGGTCCTCGTCATCTTCTGTAATATTTTCAACAGGTCTTGTCAGGATAGGAACGAGCACATAATCTCAACAGTTCATATCAAGACAGGAATATAAAGCATGTAATAGAGTAAAACACATAAAATGCTGAAAGAAAGTACATGTAGTAAAAGAGAGAAAACTGTAATATAAATAGCTACTATAAGTAGAGAACTATCAGTGACTAGTGATGTAGAGTACAAGATAGACATGTGAACAACTTGAATTTGCACATGATTACACTAAAGAGTTGATACAATAATTATTTGGGAATTGTTCACATGACTGCTTCTACTCCCCCGTACCCCAATCAATACACAAAGATCCATATAAGTTATGTTACTGTATAATATTTCACATGAGGGCCCATAAATGTATGAAGGTATACATGAGGGCTCTGTGAACATGAGAGTACATAAATCACAAGAGTGTACATGAATAGTAAAAGCACAGGAATACATAATAAAAGTGAAACGCATATGACATGATGTACCCGATGCTCCCGAGGGGGATAGCATCTCAATGTAAAGATCCATATAGTACTAATCCGTGTTAACAACATGACAACATCAAGTGAAGTAATCTAGAGCAAGAATATAAATCCTAACAAGTATGAAATGATCAGAGAATGTACTCGCCTGATATCCTGAGTATCTGGTAAGTGTAGATGTCCAGACATAGTAGATGAGTCTTATTTAGAGCAACACAGGTCACAACATGTCCAGAATGGCAATATTGAACTTTACAATGCATTCTATATGAATTCTAGGTCATTCTAGACCAAAGTCAACTTTTGGTCAACTCTAGTCAACTCCACTAGTCAAACTAGGTCAACTAAGCCCTACTAGGTCCAATCCTAGTCTAATAAGTCATTCTAGGCCTAACCAAGCATATACTAGCAGTCAAACATATTACCAAGCCAAAACGAACCACACAAGTCTATATACCATACCTAAATACATGTATACATACATGTTTACATACATACATTACATGTGTTCTTACATTACATCTATACATTATATTATATACATGTATTCATATCACATATATATAGATTACATTATTCACATCATTACATATATCCATCTATCACATCACATTCATTCATTCATGCTTTCATTATATATATATATATATATATATATATATATATATATATATATATATATATAGAGTGAGAGAGAGAGAGAGAAAGAGAGAGAGAGTGAGAGAAGGAAGAAAATAAAGAATGTGTGTGTGTGTGTACATATTGGGATTTCAGTTAAGGGGGGTCTATGTTCAGTCATGGTTCTCAGTTCAAGCATTTATTCATTTCATTCATGCATTACATACATGCTTACATTACATACATGTATACATTCATGTGTATTTACATACGTACATATATACATTCATACATGCATATTTACATATATACACATATACATTCATACATGCATATTTACATACATACATATTCATAAATAGAAAGAGGGAATTAGAAAGGATTAGAAAGGGACCACTACAACAAAAAAACCCTTTTAATAACGCTCGATAAGACGTATTGATGACGCCTGATACCTAAGCGTTATCAAAGTTTGAAATACCTTTATTTCTATGACGGTTTGGACTAATTCTGGGCTTTTTATGACGTTTATAAAACAAAGCGTCATTAATAGTTTAGAGCGGTGGCAAACTTGTAATTAATAAACTTCCAACAAAACCCTTCACACCCGATCTTTTTTAGAGCTTCCCTTTCCTCCCTCTTCCCTCCTCTTCCTGAACCCTAAAATTTTCCAAACCCCTTTCAATTTCTTGCTCATTTCCATCTCCCTGAACCCTAAAATTTTCCTAAACTCTAATCTTCTCCTTCTCCTCCTTCTTTCAACCTCCTACAAACCCTAACCTTAGCTCCAACGCCCCCTCCCACAAACCCTAACACTAACCTTAGCTCCGCCGGAAGATCTCCGTCGAAGACCTCCGTCGACGTGGCCGAAGACCTCCGTCGACGTGGCCGACGAGAGCCTGGCCGTTCGATCATAACCGTCGACCACCACTCTCCGCCTATATAAAGACTCCCACCGCCTTCATTTTCTTCATCCCCACTTCAGCATCGAAGCTCTGTCCAACTCCACACCATTCGCCGCTTTCTTACTCATCGAGAAACTTGCAGCCATGGCGAAGACGAGCACCACCGCGACGATCTAGAAAGATTCATCCATGGGTAAATTTGGTAGCTTGTGAGGATGCCGAGACTCGTTCCCGAGTCAGTGACACTGCTCGTGTCGTCTCGACACTTGAGGAGGATGGCTTCATGGACACTGGAAAGGGAGACTCGACTCGATCCCAAGTTGAGTATTACTTGTCTAGAATTTCTGTTCCTCGGGTATTATAACTAGTCAATGATGATTCGGTTGGTCGATTCCTACCTATAAGGGAAATCGGCTTCTTTGATGCTGTGTTGTAACGGATACATATTTTGGATGGGTATGATCCTTGATCATACTTTTGTTGTGATTTCAGTTTAGTTAAATAAACGTTTGGATATGTGTTTTGTTGGTTGGTTATGATATAATGATCATATGGGATTGGATAAATATTCAGTTTTTTTCTTAAAATACTAGAGGAAATATACGTATGCATTTTAATTATGCATCATATATTTTTGGGCTGTTGTTTTTATGTTGTGGTTGGATATACATGTATGTATATAAGCTATTATTGGATTATGGTTCTACTGTGAACATCTCACGTCACAGTTGGGTTTTAGTTCATTGGATATTGTTATGCTTAGGATCGTTTCCATTCGGGTTGGGTTCCTTCTATTCTTTGTTCTACTTCTCTGTAATTGAAGTTCCTTTCTTTTCCTTGTTTCACTTGCTGGCTGTTGGTATTTTTTTTTCCTATGGGTTAGCTTGCTGTCATTGGGAATTATGTGGCATGTTGATTATAAACTATCAAGTTGGATATCTAGTACTGTGATTATTTTTGGCTATAATTATATCTTCAGTTTCTGTTTTGATATGCTGGGCTATGCATTTTCGAGTTGGATATTTCTTATGGTTTCCTGTGACTTTCTTTTGGTTCAAATGTGACCTAATTATCACATATATTCGGATTTGGGATTTCCTTATACCCTGTCAGTTGGTTTTTTGTCTTGGATATATTAGTTTGGGATACTGTTGATTTTTGGTTTGGAACTTTAGACCTGTGGATTACATCTTTTCGGATATGCTGTATCAGTTACTGTTGGTTGGGTATTATGTATCCACGTTTGGTGATGGTCTATTATTTGATCAAATGACCCTAAACGATACGCAAACCGTATCGGGAACACTGACCCCGTGTTAGGACGTGTCCCATATGTGTTGAGGTGTACGCTGAGCAGCATATGATATGCTAGACCGAAGTCTGAGACTTTATCCGTGCCCCGACTTCGTATTTATTTAAGTTAGTATTTTTGTAAGAATTTGATACTTGTTTTTGGAAATCTGGGTGCAGGACACGGAATACAACCACGACCGCCGGCGATGCGCCTCCGCCTGTAAGTCACCACCGTGCGAAGAGCGCTGGCACGCCAATGCTGGTGTACAAGGAGCAGACTGATGTACCGAATACACCGGGATCGCTTGCGCAAGGACGGGAGCTGGCGGCCAATGCAGCCACTCTGCAAGCCATTGCACGTGTAGACACACCTCTAGTTTCTTGGTATGCTAGATTCGGAAGCCACGCAAGCAAAATTTGATTTTTTCAGCGTTAAGTTTTTAACAGAGGTTTTGAAATATTTCCATTAACTTGATGGGTTGAGTTACGCATGGTATCTAGTTATTTCTGCTGAAATATCTGAATATGAGAGAGAGACGAGCGTAAATAAAAAGTGAGAGCAAGCCATAAATAAGGCATGAGCTCCGTTAATAGTAGGATTAAGGCATAGAGATACAAAGCTTGCCTTTAGAAATTTAGATGCACATTAACAGGGTATTAGTTAGAAAGATTAATAGTAGGATTAAGGCATTAGTTAGAAAGATTCATCTTCTATCTTTTCTTCTTATATTTTCATATTTATTCAAGGTAGAGGAAGTCCAGGGAGGCGCTGGTGGTGGCGAGTGGCGACATTGGAGAAGTATGTGAGGATCATGGATGGAGGAGCACTACATCCTATTTCCAGGGCCTCGAGGTTTTTTCTTTCTTTCTTTTCAATCTGTCCTTCTTATGTTTGATGAAATGTGTCATAGAGTCATAGAGATTGAGTTCATAGAGATTTTGTTTTATACGAATAAATGTTATAACTTATTATTAGTTTTGAGTTAGTGTTAGCAATTCACAAAAATTGTGTCACGGAAATTAAGTTCATTTGTTCAATTTAGTTGCACATCACGTCATAATACAATGTATCATTATCTAATAATGATAGAAAGCAAATAAAGAATTGCTGCAAAAAAAAAGGATTGGTATTGAAAAGCCCAAATGGCTCCAACTTCAGATATATAGGACCTATGAGTGAATGTGGACTTCACAAAAGAAGTACAAATTAGAAAATGTTAATGCATGCTTCATTCTGAAAGTTGTCTGAGGACATGAGCACTTAGATTTCTATAAACTTTTTCCATTAATAAAAGTTTTGGCTTCTGGGTTTTCTGAAATTCACTTGAACCTATGTTTTTTTCTCTTGAATTTTGTAGTGACTTGAAGTTTTTTTTTTCTTTCCAGTTTTCGGTCTTTCAAATATAATGTGTCATTTATACCTAGTTCTAACTTGATAACATCTAAATTGTGGATATAGGTGGGGTGAGGATTTGGAACACGAGACCTCCATTTGGTTGGCATTTTAATATCATTCTATTTTTAGCAATTCTCCATTTGCGCCAAGTGCAGTCAGTCTAATAAGTGATGCTTTCTTAATTATGCATTTTCGATTTTGATTTCTAATATATAAATTTCTTGTTAACTTTCTTTAATTTATTGGCTTGGTAAAATCCAAGTTGATTGCTAGGCTCACATTTCAGCGTTGATTACTAAAGTGCTAAGCTGACATTTCCGATTTTTTGCAAAAAAGGGCACAACGTGACGCTGAGGTGCATGCAGGCGCTGGTGAGGGTTCAGGCGAGAGTAAGGGATCAGAGGATGAGGCTCTCCCACGACGGCGCCGGCTGTAGCAGCACCAAGTCGTCGCTCAGATGTGACACTACTTCTCTTTGGGACTCGCAATATCTTCAAGAGATGGCAGAGAGAAGATCCATGGTCAGAATCTACTTAAGTAAATATTTCTAATAATTTGGTTAGCAAAAGAGAGATTTATTCCTATTTTTTGGGTACATTCTGTATTTGGATATTCAATGTAATGAAGATGTTGATATGTACTCTATTTTGAGAAATGTAATAAAGATGGTGATATCTAATGTTAAGTTTTTGGAATGTAATATATACTGTGCAGTATAGAGCATTATAAATATGCTAATTTGAATAGTATAAAGTGTTATAAATGTGCTGCATTGAGCCTATACATATTATCTATTCATGACGTTTTAAAATTGTTCTGAATTGTGCACTATATATTAACTATTCATAACGCTTTTATAGAAACTATTCATGACGGTTATTTTATGACGCTTTTAAAAAACATTTATAACACCCGTTTTTATGACGGTTGCTGTGAAAAAAAAGCGTCATGGTTCGTCATTAATGACGCTTTTTAGCCGTCATTAAAAGGATTTTTTGTTGTAGTGGACTGAAAAACTATGACAGTGAGAGCAGGTTAGAGAGTGTGTGTGTGTGTACTCTAGCGTCAAGGCATGTAAATTGGTGTCAAGTGTCAAGTGACAGTAGCATGTGTGTGGGTAAATACATAAAGTAGGGTGTGTGTGAGTGTTAGTGTGTGGTACATCTGTATAGCAGGGCGTGTGAGTTCAAGTAATCCCCACACAAACAATTCTCAGGTTGCATAGCCAAATCTTAGTTTTTGCTGAGAACTACAACTCATCAACATCATCGACATTATCATAAACTATACTAGATGTTAACATGTGTATCAGTCAACAATTTAAAAACCCCCTAATTTCAGAGCCAATGAACATCATCATGAAATCCCAATGTGTCAACATGATTCTCAAAAATGTACACATATTTAAACATTGCGAATTTATCATTTAATTTCAGTTTAATACAAATTTAATCTCAGGAAAGAACACAAGTTTCAGAACATGGTATCAGTCACATTTGAAAATCCAAATTACAGTCCCAAATGCATATCCTATGAAACCCAGATATGTAGACTTAATTCTCAGGCATGTACATATGCTAAACATCACAAATTATCATTTAAATCAGTTAATTAACATTCAATCTCAGAAAATGGAAAAAATATAAACATGGTATCAGAACCATAGGGAAACCCTAAATTGATATTCGAAAATCACATAATACATCAAATAAATGGTTGGTAACGTGTCGTGCATATGTGTAGGTGTCACACAGGTCGTATCGTGTCTAGTTATAGGACATGACATGTTTGTGCACACGAAAACACACCCAGACACGCACAGACTGCACTGTCTCGTACGGCTGTTACACAAGCTCGTGGACACGACACGGCTCACGTGGAGCCACGTGGTTATGTCCACGTGTAGCCCACATGTAGGGCTACACTTTCGACACAACACGAAGTGTCCACGACGTGTCCTGTGCGGACACGAGACCCGTATTAGAAGCGGATCTCGCACATGCGCATGTCAGTGCAAAATAGTATATACTAGATTTCGTATCCGACTCGAATCCTCATAACATGAGGCTTGGGGGCTGACCTGTCAGTCATGGCCCCCACCTCCATGCCAAGTGGCAGCTGCCCACGTAGCCTGTACGAGGAGAAAACACCCTCGAGCAGCAGGACACAGTATACTGTGTGCTACGAGCGTGTTCATGTCCAATTTGGATACGGACACGACATGATATCTAGCTCAGAGTTAGGGTTCCGTGATCAGCATGCCAAGGGCTATCCAACTATGTAATTTATTACAGAAAACAAGAACAAAAATCCCACAGAGGCATTTCAACAAACACCTAGACCTAGTGAATGATACGTGTCCGATACGGACACCAAACCAATTCTAATTCCTACCAAACTTCACCTACAGCTAGGGGACACCTTGATGGATGCATCAGTGGAAAGAATCAGCTTTTAGAGGTGATTTGAAGGGATTACCAATAGAGAGCCAATCTCTAAGAAAAAACCCCAAATTGTGAAGTCCCCTTCCTCAAGCAATGTCTAAATGAGCTCCCCTTCTTGTAAGCTAGCCTCCTGCAATTTCTATTCCAGATTTAGATCCAAATGCAAAAGATTGGGATCAATTTGGTGGAGGATTGGTGAGATTTGACAATTTGGGGAAGAAATTATGGTTTCTAAAAGGGGGTGTTCTAAAAGAGGCAAGTGGTCATGTAGAGATATTATATAGGCTGAAATTAGGTCACTCTTCGGCTGTTGTGGATGGCTCTATAGAGAATTAGGGTTAGGATTTCATATGAATGGGCTTTGGGCCAAGATCATTAGCTAGCTAGCTCAACCTCTTAGCCAAAAGTCCAATGCACTAAACACCCAATCTCTCCATGAAACTTAGCCACATTCAAGTCAACTAAGACCAACTTAAGTTAGATTAGGGTCCCACACCATTCTACCATGCTAAATAAGTCACCAATGTCAAAGTCAAACTCTAAGCTAGTATCTAAAGTCACTACTAGCAAAAATCAAAAATCACAACACCAATACAATAAATAATTCACAAAAATCAAAATAACCAAAATACCCTTGGACAAAAATGTAGAAATAAATTACCCTAATCACATGGTTAGGTTCCCATGGTCATGGTTAGTCTCTAGGTCAAGTAGTATCTAGAATTTCACTAGCAAAACACCAAAATCACAAATCACCAATTAAAATAGTTTTAAAAGAATTAAAATTACCAAAAATCATAACATGATTTAAATCTCATTATTAAAAGACTAAAATTACAAAAGTTCAAAATTATCCTCATTTGGAAAAGTGGGTGTTACAAGTCTACCCTCCTTAGAAGAATTTAGTCCTCAAAATAAAGATGGTAGTACACTTTCTAGGTCAAACCCCCAATCAACAAGTCTCTAATCATACAATCCTATAATCATATGCGTCTGTCTAAAATCATAAGACTCAGAATCTTCGTCATACTAGTAAGCAAGGCTACGATAATCATAGAGTCTCCAATATGGTACATACCTCTAGAATCATGGTATTTACAATTTTTGTATTGCCGCATGCTTGGCCGTAAAAACCTTAAATTCCTACACCCGAGAAATACGTCCAAAATTAGACTATATGTCCTCACTATGCTAGCTAATAGGACTGTAGAAAATTCTAAATTCTATAACTGAGGCGAGCTAGCCCATACGACTTATATTAGAAAAATAAAAATCAAATCAATACAGTAAGAATTAAATTTATCGATGAACAAGGAGGTAGACAAAACTGTCGAAATTGAATTTCAAGAAAGTAATTATAAGGCAAAAGTAGAAATGGAATCGAGAAGAACAAAACCTGCAAGTATCCCTCCTACTGCCTGTGTATCCTCAACTGTCATGACGAAAGCTCGTCCCTGCTGGCCTCCTCTTTTGGCCTGCTGCTGATGCTGGACAAACCTCTGTTGCCCTGTCGGAGCCCTAGCTCCTGCTGTTGCCTGAGTCAATGGTGTCCGTTTCTTGGGACACTCCCTACACTGATGCTCTACTGAACCACAAGGTAAACACCTGCCTAGTCTCTTCTTACAGCCATTCCATCCATGACCTAGCTTCTTACAAAGAGTACAACTAATGGGCTGCTGCCTGGGTGCTTGTTGGTAAACTGTATATCCCTGGCCCTAAAACTGCTGCTGAACAGGCCTCTGCTGCTGCTGAATCTATACATGAGGCCTCTTGTCCTGGCCTCCGCTGCTGCTGGCTCCATGAGCATCTCGTCCCCTCTTGAGCTTCAGCTCAAGATCATCCTCTGCTGCTAGGGCACCCACCAGAATCTCCTCACAAGTGGCACTCCAGTCACTCTTGGCCAAGGACTTGACCTCCTTGACTAACCCCTTTCGGAACCTCCGGGCCTTTGATGTCTCACTGAGTCCCTCAACAAATCTGCCCATACGGCAGAACACTCCAGCGTACTCCTCGACAGTCTGACAGCCCTGAACTAAGCTCTCAAACTGCGACTCCAGGGCACCAAGAGCCGTATCAGGAAAAAACTTTTTCTTGAACAGCTTCTTGAAGGCTGCCCAAGTTTGTCCCTCTGTACCGACCCTCGGGTCCGTCTAGTACCATGTGCGAGCCAGGTGCTACATCTGACTACTTGCTGCCTCAATATGTAGTCGAGCTGGTATCTCCGTCAGCCGAAAGATCTCCTCGATGTGCTCTATCCAGCCATCCGCATACAGAATCCCTTCTGTGCCGCAGAAATCCCACGGACGTATCTACTGGAACTCCTGGATCCCTGGTGTCTTCGGCTGATACTGCTGTATCTGGCATGCTTGGGTTGTACAATGACTCTCTCCACCATCGTCAGGGCAAGCTGATGGGCATTCTCTATACCCTGCTGAAAATGAGCGGACTGTTGTGCTGGGCCTCTACCATCCTCTATAAGAAGGCAAACAACTGCGCTGCGTCAATCGATCTCGAAGGCGGCTGCTGCTGCTGGAAGAAATCTGGAATGACTGGGAATGATCTCGGAAAAGGCGAAGGTACACCCCCGAATGCGACAAAAACTCCAACATAAAAAGGTACAATAGGAGCTGCCTGACCGGGCTGAGACGGACGAGAGGTGACAGACCTCTCAGTAGTATCCCTTTAGCCGGAGCGATAGGATCGTGTCTGCACCATCCTGGAGACAGATCAAACAAGAAGGCAATTACTGAGAATGAATCGATAACATCAAAGGAGGACAGTTTATTTCAAAGAAAGACAATAAGGCAGCAAGAATTATGATGATGGAATCAGATAAGAGTTTTTCCTAGGTGTGATTGAGTACCTTCAAAACTATATTCTATATCCTACTACAGGCTGTAATGATACTCTAGTTTGAATACCACTACATAACTCGAACTGTATAGGCCACCACTAAAAATGTGTCACGACCCGTACCCAGTATAGGGGCACGAGAAGTAGGTACGTCCAGCCTACGCCGCAGTGTCGATGGTATAACGCTGTCCTAGGTCACATATATATAACAATTATAAGGTACCTGTACAGTATATACACCCCAAACGGACGATAATACAGAAATGTACAGCTCAATCACAACTAAAGTAGAAGTACGATAAGATAGATAATGAAAATCATCAAATAAAATACAAACAGGAGAAGAAGTCTAAGTGTCTAAGATAACATCTCCATAAACATTCAGAATAATAACAAGATCCCGAATATAAATATAAATGTATCCAAATGAGATAAGACATCAAAATAAGATAGAAGTCGATGCTAATAAACTATAGAGGTGACATCCTCTACTGCTGATGGATCCTGCTGATGGTCCAAGTCGTAGGTGTCATCTATGGAAGCTCCATAATAGGTAGGACAAAGGTCCTCGTCATCTTCTGTAATATTTTTAACAGGTCTAGTCAGGACAGAAATGAGCACATAATCTCAACAGTTCATATCAAGACAGGAATATAAAGCATGCAATAGAGTAAAATACATGAAACGCTGAAAGAAAGTACATATAGTAAAAGAGATAGAAATGTAATGTAAATAGCTACTATAAGTAGAGAACTATTAGTGACTAGTGATGTAGAGTACAAGATAGACATGTGAACGGCTTGAATTTGTACATGATTACACTAAAGAGTTTGTACAATGACTACTTGGAAATTATTCACATGACTGTTTCTACTCCCCCGTACCCCAATCAATATACAAGGATCCGTACAAGTTATGTTATTGTACAATATTTCACATGAGGGCCCATAAATGCATGAAGGTATACATGAGGGCTCTGTGAACATGAGAGTACATAAATCACAAGAGTGTACATAAATAGTGAAAGCACAGGAATACATAATAAAAGTGAAACACACATGACATGATGTACCCGATGCTCCCGAGGGGGATAGCATCTCAATGTAAAGATCCATATAGTACTAATCCGTGTTAACAACATGACAGCATCAAGTAAAGTAATCTATAGCAAGAATATAAATCCTAACAAGTATGAAATGATCAGAGAATCTACTCGCCTAATATCCTGAGTATTTGGTAAGTGTAGATGTCCAGACAGAGTAGATGAGTCCTATTTAGAGCAACACAGGTCACAACATGTCCAGAATGGCAATATTGAACTTTACAATGCATTCTATATGATTTCTAGGTCATTCCAGACAAAAGTCAACTTTTGGTCAACTCTAGTCAACTCCACTAGTCAAACTAGGTCAACTAAGCCATACTAGGTCCAATCCTAGTCTAACAAGTCATTCTAGGCCTAACCAAGCATATACTAGCAGTCAAATATATTACCAAGCCGAAATGAACCACACAAGTCTATATACCATACCTAAATACATGTATACATGTACGTTTACATATATACATTACATGTGTTCTTACATTACATCTATACATTACATTATATACATGTATTCATATCACATATATATATAGATTACATTATTCACATCATTACATATATCCATCTATCACATCACATTCATTCATTCATGCTTTCATTATATATATATATATATATATATATATATATATATATATATATATTTCTTTCAAATATATATATATATAGAGAGAGAGAGAGAAGGGAGAAAATAAACAATGTGTGTGTACATATTGGGATTTCAGTTAAGGGGGGTCTATGTTTAGTCATGGTTCTCAGTTCAAGAATTTATTCATTTCATTCATGCATTACATACATGCTTACATCACATACATGTATACATTCATGCGTATTTACATACATACATATATACATTCATACATGCATATTTACATATATACACATATACATTCATTCATGCATATTTACATACATACATATTCATAAATAGAAAGTGGGAATTAGAAAGGATTAGAAAGGGACTGAAAACTATGACAATGAGAGCAGGTTAGAGAGTGTGTGTGTGTAGTCTTGCGTCAAGTCATATAAATTGGTGTCAAGTGTCAAGTGACAGTAGCATGTGTGTGGGTAAATACATAAGGCAGGGTGTGTGTGAGTATTAGTGTGTGGTACATGTGTATAGCAGGGCGTATGAGTTCAAGTAATCCCCGCACAAACAATTTTCAAGTTGCATAGCCAAATCTCAGTTTTTGCTGAGAACTACAACTCATCAACATCATCAACATTATCATAAACTACTCTAGACGTTAACATGTGTATCAGTCAACAATTTAAAACCCCCTAATTTCAGACCCAATGAACATCATCATGAAATCCCAATGTGTCAACATGATTCTCAGAAATGTACACATATTTAAACATTGCGAATTTATCATTTAATTTCAGTTTAATATATATTTAATCTCAGAAAAGAATACAAGTTTCAGATCATGGTATCAGTCACATTTGAAAATCCAAATTACAGACCCAAATGCATATCCTATGAAACCCAGATATGTAGACTTGATTCTCAGGCATGTACATATGCTAAACATCACAAATTATCATTTAAATCAATTAATTAACATTCAATCTCAGAAAATGGGAAAAATATAAACATGGTATCAGAACCATAGGAAAACCCTAAATTGATATTCGAAAATCACATAATACATCAAATAAATGGTTGGTAACGTGTCGTGCATATGTGTAGGTGTCACATAGGTCGTATCGTGTCTAGTTATAGGACACGACGTGTTTGTGCATACGAAAACACACCCAGACACGCACAAACTGTACTGTCTCGTACGGCTGTTACACAAGCTCGTGCACACGACATGGCTCACGTGGAGCCACGTGGTTCTGTCCACGTATAGCCCATATGTAGGGCTACACTTTCAACACAACACGAAGTGTCTACTATGTGTCCTGTGCGGACACAAGACCCGTATCAGAAGCGGATCTCGCACGTGCGCATGTCAGTGCAAAACAGTGCACACTAGATTTTGTGTTCGACTCGAATCCTCATAACACGAGGCTTGGGGGATATCCTGTCAGTCATGGCCCCCACCTCCATGCCAAGTGGCAGCTGCCCACGTAGCCTGTACGAGGAAAAAACACCCTCGAACAACAGGGCACAGTATACTGTATGCTACGAGCGTGTTCATGTCCAATTTGGATACAGACACGACATGATATCTAGCTCAGAGTTAGGGTTCCGTGATCAGCATGCCAAGGGCTATCCAACCATGTAATTTATTACAGAAAACAAGAACAAAAATCCCACAGAGGCATTTCAACAAACACCTAGACCTAGTGAATAATACGTGTCCGATACGGATACCAAACCAATTCTAATTCCTTCCAAACTTTACCTACAGCTAGGGGACACCTTGATGGAGGCATCTATGGAAAGAATCAGCTTTTAGAGGTGATTTGAAAGGATTACCAAAAGAGAGCCAATCTCTAAGAAAAAGCCCCAAATTGTGAAGGCTCCTTCCTCAAGCAACATCCAAATGAGCTCCCCTCCTTGCAAGCTAGCCTCCTACAATCTCTATTCCATATTTAGATCAAAATGCAAAAGATTGGGATCAATTTGGTGGAGGATTGGTGAGATTTGACAATTTGGGGAAGAAATTAGGGTTTCTAAAATGGGGTGTTCTAAAAGTGGCAAGTGGTCATGTAGAGATATTATATAGGCTAAAATTAGGTCACTATTAGGCTATTGTGGCTGGCCATATAGAGAATTAGGGTTAGGGTTTCATGTGAATGGGCTTTGGGCCAAGATCATTAGCTAGTTAGCTCAACCTCTTAGCCAAAAGTCCAATGCACTAAACACCCAATCTCTCCATGAAACTTAGCCACATTCAAGTCATCTAAGACCAAATTAAGTTAGATTAGGGTCCCACACCATTCTACCAAGCTAACTAAGTCACCAATGTCAAAGTCAAACTCTAGGCTAGTATCTAAAGTCACAACTAGCAAAAGTCAAAAATCACAACAACAATGCAAAAATAATTCACAAAAATCAAAATAACCAAAATACCCTTGGACAAAAATGTAGAAATAAATTACCCTAATCACATGGTTAGGTTCCCATGGTCATGGTTAGTCTCTTGGTCAAGTAGTATCTAGGGTTTCACTAGCAAAACACCAAAATCATAAATCACCAATTAAAATAGTTTTAAAAGAATTAAAAATTACCAAAAATCATAACATGATTTAAATCTCATTATTAAAAGACTAAAATTACAAAAGTTCAAAATTATTCTCATTTGGAAAAGTGGGTGTTACAAGTCTACCCTCCTTAGAAGAATTTCGTCCTCAAAATAAAGATGGTCGTACACTTTCTAGGTCAAACCCCCAATCAACAAGTCTCTAATCATACAATCCAATAATCATATGCGTCTATCCAAAATCATGAGACTCAGAATCTTCGTCATACTAGTAAGCAAGGCTACGATAATCATACAGTCCCCAACTATGGTACATACCTCTAGAATCATGGTATTTAAAATTTTTGTATTGCCGCATGCTTGGCCGCGAAAAACTTAAATTTCCACACCCGAGAAATTCGTCCAAAATTAGACTTTATGTCCTCACTATGCTAGCTAATAGGACTGTAGAAAATTCTAAATTCTATAACTGAGGCGACCTAGCCCATACGACTTATATTGGAAAAATCAAAATCAAATCAACACAGAATACTAAGAATATCGATGAACAAGGAGGTAGGCAAAACTGTCGGAATTGAATTTCAAGATAGTAATTATAAGGAAAAAGTGGGAATGGAATCGAGAAGAACAAAACCTGCAAGTATCCCTCCTACTGCATGTGTATCTTCAACTGTCATGGCGAAAGCTCGCCCCTGCTGGCCTCCTCTTTTGGCCTGCGGCTGATGCTGGACAAACCTCTGCTGCCCTGTCGGAGCCCTAGCTCCTGCTGCTGCCTGAATCAATGGTGTCTGGTTCTTGGGACACTCCCTACACTGATGCTCTGCAGAACCACAAGGTAAACACCTGCCTAGTCTCTTCCTGCAGCCATTCCATCCATGACCCAGCTTCTTACAGAAATTACAACTAATGGGCTGCTGCCTGGGTGCTTGTTGGTAAAGTGTTTATCCCTGGCCCTGAAACTGCTGCTGAACAGGCCTCTGCTGCTGCTGCTGAATCTATACATGAGGCCTCTTGGCCTGGCCTCCGCTGCTGCTTGCTCCATGAGCATCTCGTCCCCTCTTGAGCTTCAGCTCAAGATCATCCTCTGCTGCTAGGGCACCCACCAGAATCTCCTCAAAAGTGGCACTCCAGTCACTCTTGGTCAAGGACTTGACCTCCTTGACTAACCCCTTCCGGAACCTCCGGACATTTGCTATCTCACTGAGTCCCTCAACAAATCTGCCCAGACGGCAGAACTCCCCAGCATACTCCTCGACAGTCTGACTGCCCTGAACTAAGCTCTCAAACCGCGACTCCAGGACACCAAGAGCCGTGTCAGAGAAAAAAAATTTCTTGAACAGCTTCTTGAAGGCTGCCCAAGTTTGTCCTTCTGTACTGACCCTCGGGTCCGTCTGGTACCATGTGCGAGCCAGGTGCTGCATCTGACTACTTGCCGCCTCAATCTGCAGTCGAGCTGGTATCTCCGCCAGCCGAAAGATCTCCTCGATGTGCTCTATCCAGCCATCTGCATACAGAATCCCTTCTGTGCCGCGGAAGTCCCACGAACGCATCTTTTGGAACTCCTGGATCCCTGGTGTCTTCGGCTGATACTGCTGTATCTGGCCTGCCTGGGCTGCACAATGACCCTCTCCACTATCGTCAGGGCAAGCTGATAGACATTCTCTATGCCCTGCTGAAAATGAGCGGACTGTTGTGTTGGGCCTCCACCATCCTCTGTAAGAAGGCGAACAACTGTGCTGCGTCAACCGATCTCGAAGGCGACTGCTACTGCTGGAAGAAATCAGGAATAACGGAGGAAGATCTCGGAAAAGGCGGAGGTGCACCCTCGAATGCGGCAGAAACTCTAACATGAAAAGGTACCATAGGAGCTATCTGACCGGGCTGAGCCGGACGAGAGGTGGCAGACCTCTCAGTAGTATCCCTCTAGCCGGAACGATGGGATCGTGTCTGCACCATCCTGGAGACAGATCAAACAAGAAGGTAATTACTGAGAATGAATCGATAACGTCAAAGAAGGACAGTTTATTTCAAAGGAAGACAATAAAGCAGCAAGAATTATGATGATCGAATCAGATAAGAGTTTTTCTTAGGTGTGATTGAGTACCTTCAAAACTATATCCTATATCCTACTACAGGCAGTAGTGATACTCTAGTTCGAATACCACTATATAACTCGACCTGTATAGGCCACCACCACAAACGTGTCACGACCCGTATCCAGTGTAGGGGCACGAGAAGTGGGTACATCCAACCTACGCCCGCAGTGTCGATGGTAGAACGATGTCCTAGGTCACATACATCTAACAATTATAAGGTACCTGTACAGTATATATACCCCAAACGGAGGATAATACAGAAATGTACAGCTCAATCACAACTAAGGTAGAAGTACGATAAGATAGATAGATAATGAAAATCATCAAATAAAATAAAATATGAGAAGTAGTCTAAGTGTCTAAGATAAAATCTCCACAAACATTCAGAATAATAACAATATCGCAAATATAAACATAAATGTATCCAAATGAGACAAGACATCAAAATAAGATAGAAGTCGAAGCTAACTAGTCTAAACTATAGAGGTGACATCCTCTACTGCTGATGGATCCTGCTGATGGTCCAAGTCGCAGGTGTCATCTATGGCAGCTCCATAATAGGTAGGGCAAAGGTCCTCGTCATCTTCTGTAATATTTTCAACAGGTCCAGTCAGGACAGGAATGAGCACATAATCTCAACAGTTCATATCAAGACAGGAATATAAAGCATACAATAGAGTAAAATACATAAAATGCTGAAAGAAAGTACGTATAGCAAAAGGGATAGAAATGTAATATAAATAGCTACTATAAGTAGAGAACTATCAGTGACTAGTGATGTAGAGTACAAAATAAACATGTGAACGGCTTGAATTTGCACATGATTACACTAAAGAGTTTGTACAATGACTACTTGGGAATTGTTCACATGACTGCTTCTACTCTTCCGTACCCCAATCAATACACAAGGATCCATACAAATTATGTTATTGTACAATATTTCACATGAGGGCCCATAAATGCATGAAGGTATACATGAGGGCTCTGTGAATATGAGAGTACATAAATCACGAGAGTGTACATGAATAGTGAAAGCACAGGAGTACATAATGAAAGTGAAACGCACATAACATGATGTACCCGATGCTCTCGAGGGAGATAGAATCTCAATATAAAGATCCATATAGTACTCATCCGAGTTAACAACGTGACAGCATCAAGTAAAGTAATCTAGAGCAAGAATATAAATCCTAACAAGTATGAAATGATCAGATAATGTACTCGCCTGATATCCTGAGTATCTGATAAGTGTAGATGTCCAGACAGAGTAGATGAGTCCTATTTAGAGCAACACAGGTCACAACATGTCCAGAATGGCAATATTGAACTTTACAATGCATTCTCTATGATTTTTAGGTCATACTAGGTCACAATTAAGTCATTCTAGGTCCAATTCTAGTCTAACAAGTCACAACTAAGCCATACTAGGTCCAATCCTAGTCTAACAAGTCATTCTAGGCCTAACCAAGCCTATATTAGCAGTCAAACATATTACCAAGCCAAAATGAACCACACAAGTCTATATACCATACCTAAATACATGTATACGTACATGTTTACATATATTACATGTGTTCTTACATTGCATCTATAAATTACATTATATACATGTATTCATATCACATATATATAGTTTACATTATTTATTACATTACATATATCCATCTATCACATCACATTCATTCATTCATGCTTTCATTATATATATATATATGTATTTTATTTTTATTTTTTTTATTTTTCATTATATATATATATATATATATATATATATATATATATATATATATATATAGAAGGGGGAAAATAAACAATGTGTGTGTGTGTGTACATATTGGGATTTTAGTTAAGGGGGTATATGTTCAGTCATGGTTCTCAGTTCAAGCATTTATTCATTTCATTCATGCATTACATGCTTACACTACATACATGTATACATTCATACATGCGTATTTACATACATACATATATACATTCATATATGCATATTTACATACAAACACATATACATTCATACATGCATATTTACATACATATATATTCATAAATAGAAAGAGGGAAGAAAGGATTAGAAAGGGACTGAAAAACTATGACAGTGAGAGCAGTTTAGAGTTTATGTGTGTAGTCTAGTGTCAAGCATGTAAATTGGTGTCAAGTGTTAAGTGACAGTGGCATGTGTGTGGGTAAATACATAAGGCAGGGGGTGTGTGAGTGTTAGTGTGTGGTATATGCATATAGCAGGGGGGTGTGTGAGTTCAAGTAATCTCCACACAAACAATTCTCAGGTTGCATGGCCAAATCTTTGTTTTTGTTGAGAACTACAACTCATCAACATCATCAACATTATCATGAACTACACTAGATGTTAACATGTGTATCAGTCAACAATTTGAAAACCCCTAATTTCAGACCCAATGAACATCAGCAAGAAATCCCAATGTGTCAACATGATTCTCAAAAATGTACACATATTTAAACATTGCAAATTTATCATTTAATTTCAGTTTAATACATATTTAATCTCAGGAAAGAATACAAGTTTCAGAACAAGGTATCAGTCACATTTGAAAATCCAAATTACAGACCCAAATGCATATCCTATGAAACCCAGATATATAGACTTAATTCTCAGGCATGTACATATGCTAAACATCACAAATTATCATTTCAATCAGTTAATTAACATTTAATCTCAGAAAATGGGAAAAATATGAATATGGTATCAGAACCATAGGGAAACCCTAAATTGATATTCAAAAATCACATAATACATCAAATAAATGGTTGGTAACGTGTCGTGAATATGTGTAGGTGTCACACAAGTCGTTTCGTGTCTAGTTAATAGGACACGACATGTTTGTGCACACAAAAACACACCCAGACACACACAGACTGTACTGTCCCATGCGGCTGGTACACAAGCTTGTGGACAAGACACGGCTCACGTGGAGCCACGTGGTTATGTCCACGTATAGCCCACATGTAGGGCTATACTTTTGACACAACACGAAGCGTCCACGACGTGTTCTGTACGGACACGAGACCCGTATCAGAAGAGGATCTCGTGCGCACGCGTGTCAGTACAAAACAGTGCACACTGGTTTCGTGTCTGACTCGAATCCTCATGACACGAGGCTTAGGGGTTGACCTGTCAGTTATGGCCCCCACCTTCATGCTAAGTGGCAGCTGCCAACGTGGCTTGTACGAGGAGAAAACCTCTTCGAGCCACAGGGCACAGTATACTGTGTGCTGCGAGCATGTTCGTGTCCAATTTAGACACAGACACGACACGATATCCAGCTCAGAGTTAGGGTTCCGTGATCAGCATGCCAAGGGCTATCCAACCATGTAATTTTTTACAGAAACCAAGAACAAAAATCCCACAAAGATATTTCAACAAACACCTAGACCTAGTGAATGATACGTGATCGATGCGGACACCAAAACAATTCTAATTCCTACCAAACTTCACCTATAGCTAGGGGACACCTAGATGGATGCATCTATGGAAAGAAATTAGGATTTAGAGGTGATTTGAAGGGATTAGCTATAAAGAGCCAATCTCCAAAAAAAAGCCCCAAATTATGAAGTCTCCTTCCTCAAGCAATGTCCAAATGAGCTCACCTCCTTGAAAGCTAGCCTCCTACAATCTCTATTCCAGATTTAGATCCAAATGCAAAAGATTGGGATCAATTTGGTGGAGGAATGGTGAGATTTGACAATTTGGGGAAGAAATTAGGGTTTCTAAAAGGGGGTGTCCTAAAAGAGGCAAGTGGTCATGTAGAGATATTATATAGGCTGAAATTTGGTCACTCTTGGGCTGTTGTGGCTGGCCATGTAGAGAATTAGGGTTAGGGTTTCATATGAATGGGCTTTGGGCCAAGATCATTAGCTAGCTAGCTCAACCTCTTAGCCAAAAGCCCAATGCACTAAACACCCAATCTCTCCATGAAACTTAGCCACACTCAAGTCAACTAAGACCAAATTAAGTTAGATTAGGGTCCCATACCATTCTACCATGCTAACTAAGTCACCAAAGTCAAAGTCAAACTCTAGGCTAATCTCTAAAGTCACAACTAGCAAAAGTCAAAAATCACAACACCAATGCAATAAATAATTCACAAAAATCAAAATGACCAAAATACCCTTGGGGAAAAATGTAGAAATAAATCACCCTAATCACATGGTTAGGTTCCCATGTTCATGGTTAGTCTCTAGGTCAAGCAGTATCTAGGGTTTCACTAGCAAAATACCAAAATCATAAATCACCAATTAAAATAGTTTTAAAAGAATTAAAAATTACCAAAATTATAACATGATTTAAATCTCATTATTAAAAGACTAAAATTACAAAAGTTCAAAATCACCCTCATTTAGAAAAGTGGTTGTTACAGTTGACACGCTGACCGGAGCATCTGATGTGTCTCTTCAATGTCGAGTTAACCACCTCCATGGCCCCCACATCACCTAAAGAGGAAATGACGATGTCGTCAGCATAAGCCAGGTGGGTAATGATCGAGCAACCGCTAGCTGTGAGGAAATATTTGAAGTGAGGGGAGCCCGCCATATTGTTCAGATTTCTATTGAGGCCTTCCGCAGCGAAAATAAAAATGGTAGAAGATAGAGGATCTCCTTGTCTAACACCTCGGCTGGATTTGAAAAAACCGTCTACTTGGTCATTGACAACTGTCACGACCCGCACCCTAGAGTTAGGGCACGAGAACGTAACAACGCCCAGCCTACGCCGCAGTATCGGCGGTAGAACGCTGTCCTAGGTCTTAATTCATCTAACAGTATAAGACTAAACAGTTTATACTCTCCGAATGGGGGTGACATAGCAGAATGTAAACCCAATCACAACTAAGGAAGAAGAAGTACGATAAGATATAAAACTCAAATAAAATACAGAAGATCAGAAGAGACTAAGTGTCTAAGATACAAACTCAGAATACATCTCAGAACTCAATACAATAATCCATAAATACAACTCAAGACGACTGAAAATAAACTATAAGTAAAACCCTAGCTATCTATACAACCTCTACTGTCTCCTCTAGGCTAGCAGGCAACCTCCAGGCTATCTGTAAAATTTATCAACAGGTCCAGTCAGGACTGGAGCGAGCACAATACATCTCAACAAGTCATAACGGAAAAGGAAATGTAATCATGCTAGAGAATAAAATACAGGATCTGAAGAAATAGTATAATGTAAAAGAGAGACTGTAAGTAAATATCTATGATATATATAAAGAGAGACAGTGCTAGTGATTCAGAGTACTGCATAAACATGTGAATGGCTAAGGACTGATTTATGATTATACTACTGGAAATTGATTCATGATTACACTACTTGGATTTATTCACATGTTCACTTATACTCCCCCATCCCCAATCAATACACAAGGATCCATTCAAGTTACGTTAAGATTCATGATTATACTACGTTGCCCATAAAGGGTGATTCATGAATTGATTCGTGAAGGCTCGGTGATCATGAGGGTACATGAGTCACTAGCTGATTCTCGAAGATTCATGATGATAGAAGCATATGATACGTGATGTAAGTGAAACACAGATGACAAAAGTATCTGATGCTCCCGAGAGGGATAATATCTCATGAAGGGATCCATATAGTACCAATCCATGTTCCAACGTGTCAGTATCAAGTAAGATAGTCTAAAGCAGGAAATATAATCCTAAACATGATATGAAATGATCAGAGAATATACTCGCCTGATATCTGAATGTCCAAAGTAAAGATACTGTCCGAGGAGAGGTGTCTGGCTCCTAATTAGAACAGCACAAGTCACAACATGTCCAGAAGGGTAATATAAAGCACTACAATGCATTATACATGAATCTAGGTCAAACTAGGCCAAAGTCAACCCTTGGTCAACTATGGTCAACTGCACTAGTCAAACTAGGTCATGTCCTAACCCAGCAAGTCTTACTAGGCCTAACCAAGACTATCCTAGCAAGCACACATCAATACAAGGCTATACAAGCCAACATACACCCAACTCTATATAGCATGCAATTATTCAATACTCAAATAGGCAAGAATTCATATTGGATATACACTAGGTAATCTATTAATTTAAGCTATATATGTCTACACATATATACACATGCATATATTGGTATTCAACATTAGGTCTATAATTATGGTATTTCAAATGGTTATATAAACTTATATATTACAACACAATATGCTAACATATATATAATATACATACATAGCTAAGTTAACTATATTCATAAATACTTATTTAAGAGGCTATGTGTGTGTATGTGAACATGGCAAAAGGGCAAGTGAGGGTTAAATGGGCATATATAGTGTATACATATCAAAGAGTGTCAAAGTGTAAGTGAACAAAGTGTCAAGTGTGATAGTGTCAACATAGTGTAAGGGGTACATGAGGTAATATAGGATTTGTGTTAACATAGAACATTACATCTCATTAACATGTATATTGCATACATTACATCTATTATTACATTACATTCATGCTTGTATTCATTCATCATTCATTTATTCTTTTGCACTACTATATGTACCATACTTTACATACTATGGAACCTACATATTCATTACAAGCCATACTTATACATGCTTACATTAGATAGGATACTTACACCTCATACATCATTTATTTAAACATTTACTCATGCTTGCATTCTCTATTTAATTACATAATGTATATACATTAACATGGGTTAAAATCAAATAGAACATTATATTACACACAAGGGTGCACAAAATGCATATACCGAATAGTAACTCCTACTAATAATCAATACTATACCAACTCAGCATGAATTAAAATCTAGAATTAAAGTATGTTATAGATCTATGTGTTAGCTTTCCGAAACTTCAAACGGATCGCATTTTCGTTTCCGAAAACTCCCGAAATCGCGAAAACAACGAGAACGCATTTGTTTTTCGTACAGCTGACACTCAATTAATTCTCTAGAAAGTTACAGAAAGTATTAGGCCTATTAATACATGTTTTTGGAAAGTTAACTTCAATACGCTTCTTTAAAAAAATCGGGAGATTAAACCGAGCTTTGAGCTAGAAGTTATGACATTTCTAAGTTAGGGCTGAAATTAAAAACGTGGATAAAATTCATGACGGATTTGGGTAGTTTGAGACAAAAGAACACAAGTATATATCATAATATATCAAGAACTCACTCTCTACACTAATATATATATATATATATATATATATATATGAGGCACTATAGAACACATCTCCAATACAAAAATATGAGATTAAACGTGTAATAATTCATTCATACATAACAACAACACATAGTGTGTCCAAATTTGGAGTTTTCCAACATGGACACAACCACAACACAAAGGACACTCCTATGACCTCCAAATGGACACGAAATAGACACAAATGGAGATACAACCATGGGGGTCATTCCTATGGGTTCAAAATAGACCTATATGCATGAGGAAATAAAAAGGAGAAGTGATTTATACCTCCCGATAGATCGAATCGAAGAAAAGCCTTCCCGGAGCGACACCGACACGTAGAGATTCCAAAAGGACACGAACGAGCTCCGAATCCTCCCAAACTTGGGTAGCTTCCTCCTTGGCTAGAATGGAGAAGGAAAGAAGAAGATTTGGTGGCGAAATGGAAGGATTTGGTGGAGAAATTGCTAGGAATTGCTCTCTAGGAATTTGGGGAAGAACAAGAGAGAGTGTGGATGAGAATAATGAAATGAACTTGAGCCTATCCTCTCCCAAAGTGGCTGGCCATATGGGGCTATTTGTTCTATTATGGTAAGGTCCAAAATGCCTCCACTAACCTATTCTATGAGTATTAGAAAAGGGCTAATTGGTTGGGGCTAAATTAGTCATTCTAAAGTCTCTAATCACACTAACCTTATCCATAATAATTAGTCTAACCTCTAACTAAAATATTTCTATCATGTGGACTAAAATTAATATCATGTGGGCCATGCCTAACTAGTGTGTGGGTCCCACTAGATTCAAACTACCCCCGGGTCCCCGTTACAAGTCGGATTGAGATGAAATTCGAACCCGACTCAAATAATCCCAAAATAATATCATAAATAATAAAATAATATCAAAATAATTCAAAGAGGTCAAATGCAAAAATATCCTTAGGCCAGAAATGACATTAAAATATCATAATCACATGGTTAGGTTCTAGGTCAAACAGTCTCTATGGTTTCACTAGCAAAACGTCAAAACCACAAGTCATTGATTTAAAAAATTTTTAAATAATTTAAAATTACCAAAAATTATATCATAAATTAAATATCATTATTAAAATAATTATAAACACGAAATTTCAAAATTACCCTCATTTGGAAAACTGGGTGCTACAACTACCGTCGAGAACCATGTATTGTTGATCGACCTCTAGATGATGTCTATCCAAGTTTCAGTAAACCCGAAGGTCCTGAGTACCCAGATCATGAATTGCCAGTTGAGTCTATCATATGCCTTTTCTATATCCAGTTTGATGGCAATTTTACCTTCCCTAGATGCGAACTTCATGCAGGTAATCATCTCTTATGCCAAGAGAATATTATCAAGGATGTTACGGCCACGGACGAAACCGCTTTGCTCTTCAGAGATAAACTTGGGGAGAATCCCAGACATACGATTGGCAATAATCTTGGAGATGATCTTATTGGTGAAGGTGCTCATGCTGAGGGGGCAGAAATCTTTAAAAATTTTCAGGTTGTCCTTCTTGGGAATGAGAATCAGGTTGGCAGTGGAGATCGATTTGGGGTTTCTAGCTCCTTGAAAGAAAGCAATGGCCACCACACTGATATCAGCCTTGATAATATCCCAGCAGGATCGGAAGAATGCACCAGTGAATCCGTCTGGGCCTGGGGCGTTGTGCTCATTAAGCACCCAGACTGCGTCTTTGACCTCGCACTCCGTTGGTTGAATAAGCAGTTGAATGTTGTTACTGTCGTCAACTAGGCAAGGGATCACCGCAAAAAAGGCTTCGTCCTTGTAAATAATTTCTTTGGTGAACAATTTTTTGTAGTAATCTGCCGTGGCCGACTAGATGTCACACTGCTCAAGAAGGATGATACAACTCTCATCTTTTATCTGGTGGAGGGTGAGTTTTACCTGCAACCCTTAATGCAAGAGTAGAAGTAGCTCGTATTCTTGTTGCCCTCAATGTCCCAGGTTAACCTGGCTTTTTTGTTTCCAGAATTCCTTCTCGATTTTAAGCTGGAACTTCAAAAGAGCTCTGGTGAGGTTAAGAGATGTACGGGCCGCCGGGGATCTATTACGTGTGAACAAGATTTCGGCAAGAGCAACATCGTCCTCAGCAGTACGGACTGCCTGAAAAATGTCTCCATAGGCTTCTTTGCTCCAAGTGGAGAGGGCTTTCCTAGTGGTTTTGAGTTTGGCGGCCACTCGATAGAGTAGGTCGGGGTCATCAGCTCCCCCTAGGTTACCGTCACTATGTTCCTAAATTGTGGGTGATGACACCACAGATCAAGAAATCAAAAATTCTTCTTGTGTTGGGCCGTCTCACTACTCTTCTCAAGGAGGAGCAGGAAGTGATCCGATTTGGTGGCATTGAGATGCGATAGTCTATATTTGATTGCAAGGTCATCCCACTATGAATTTATGAGAGTATGGTTGAGGCTGGAGTATTGCTGCCGAGCTCCCTCCTGCATGTTGCACCATGTGAATTTTGTTTCCAGAGAACTGAAGTGGAGACAAGTGAGCATTGAAAATAAAGTTGGAAAAATCAGCCATGGCTGATGTGGGGAGGTCGACCTCTGGTCTTCTTCTCTCTACAAGTGACAGCATTGAAGTCACTAATACAGGGGCCAAGGGCTGTTAAGATGTTGAATGTGGATGTCTAACAATGAGCTCTAAAGTAGTTTGTGTTCTGCAATCTTGTAACTACTGTGGACCATGGATAGAAGGGATCGAGACGGAAGCACGGGGTGATCCACCCAATACGAGAGCGTCTGTTGCGAGTCAATGATGGTCTCAATCTTCACGTCAGCAGCATAGAGGATCCATTGGGGCGACTCTGTATTCCGAAGTGAAGCTCCAAGTGGCGACCTCTTTCTGGGCCCGGGCTAGCTTCGGGCAACCCGTAGGAAATTTTAGGACAAATGTGGAGAGGCACTGGTAGTGAAGGATGGTGAAGAAGCTTAGTCTTCAAAACCTCATGTGGATTCACTCTTTTCCCCGGTCCAATCGGCCGATGATGCATTCAATGAGTTATACTTTGAAACTTATGATCAATCTTTATTATGGTACGCCGATTTTGCGATGCGTAACATATGCACTAGAGCCCCCGATAAAATAGACTGTATTTTCTGAACATCGTCCATTGTTTGAGGCATTAGGGTTACACAAACTTGTCACCCAGAAATTCCCTATAGCTACTAATACCATTAGATTATTCTATTACAACTTTATATTGAACACTTTTGATGTTAGAACTCGTGTCGGCGGTATCAACATCGAGTTCAATGATACCGTTCTAGCAGAAATCCTTGGTGTTCCTAACGAATGTGTCCCGCTTGATGTTATCACTGAATTTGATTTCCCCGAAGGCACGACTCTAATCAGTTTCAAGAACAAACTATGTTCTCCTGTCCGCGTTCATTCTGGTAAGTTCAAGGCTGCAAACTTGAACTTATTCAACTATGAGTTGCACCGTATCATCTACTCTACCAATTTACCAAAATCTACTTCAAAAGATGATGTAACCACCCTTGAACTGTCTGCCCTCCATCATATTCGTAAGGGAATTCTATTTTCGGTTCCCAAGACTATTATTCAGATGATGGATCGTTGTCGCGGAAGGGATCGCAACCTCTCTTATGTGATAATTATCCCTCTCATCTTCCAGCGTTTTGATATTGACTTATCCACTTGTGCTCTTGAGTCTGAATCCAAGTATCTTCAACTGTCACGTCGTAGCACAGCCGCTCCTTCTGCTTCTCCTACTGCTCCTGCTCCACCTCCTCAGGATTACCTTATGTCATTTGAGGGTATCCATCAGCATCTCTCGAATTTGCGAACATTTATCATTGACACATCCAGGGAACGCAAGTTCCATGATGTGAGTCGGTTTCAGGCTCTTGCCAACTCTTTTGTTGACCTTCGTTTTGCTCAAACAGGACATTCTACTAGTTCTCTTCCTAGAGATCCAGCTGTTTTGGGATACGCTATGAGGATGAGGCGGTGCATACTTTCTTTCAGGATCTACCATATTTTGCAAGATACAGGAATATTTTTTGCAGAATACAGTACAGTACAATATTTTGATTATTTTTAAATCTAAAATATCAAGATGTTATATCAGTCAAGGTTTGTCAATTATCAAAACGGAGAAGATTGTTGGCCCATTGGTCATGGTCGAACCGAATTTTAATAATTAATCAAACTCTGTCTCGATATATGGGCTATTTGGACACTTGGACAACTGCCAAAGAACTGCTACCTATATGTTCAAGACCGAAGCTGATTTTGTCGTATGAGTCTGTATTTTCTTATACAATCTAATTTTCATATTTATTGATTCTAGGAATACTTTGTACACCGAGTCGTACTGGTAAATAGGCTACCCCAAAAACGTTTTCAAAATATCCTATGTTTTGAGAATCAACCATTTTATAAAAGCTCTTAACTGCTTAAACTTTTTCTAAAACCTAAACCCCAAAATCTGCTTTTAAAATGGCCAGAAAATCAAAAACCAGACTAGGAGAATTTGACCAAAATTTGCCTACTTCCTGTTGAATTTTGAACTTGGTCTCCCTGCAGTTACGGATGCAACGGCTACTTGTCGAGATTTTCTCACGGAACTCTGTCCGAATTCTGTCAGAATTCTGACTTTGGAAAACCTATAAATAGAGAAGGATTTCAATTATTTCAACACACTCATTCACTTTTTCATCTCTTCTCTCTAAGCTTAAACGTCTTCCAAAGTGTTCTAAAGCTTTCATTTTCAAATCCCAAGCCAGTTACAATCCTCTAGTCGATTTGCCAGTGCGGTACGGTCTAGAAGCTTCAAGGTGATTGTAATCAGAGGCTTGACTGAAGAAAGATACTTCACAATTGAAGTTGGTCGAGTACTTCGTATCAAAGCTCGCGTTTGTAGAAGTTGCAAGGACTTCGTATGAAAATTTACGGTATTTTCCAATAGTGAATTCAACTGGAAGCTAGAGTTCTTTCGACTGGAATAGTCCTCACAAGAGGAAAACTAGTATACATCATCGTCTTTGCATTTGCTTTCTGATCTTTGCTTTTACATTTATTTACTTCTGATATATACATTCTCTATGATCTTGCTGCTAACTTTTTATTTAGCTATTTTTCGCTGCCTACTCTATTCACCCCCTCCCCCTCCTAGAGTACTGCACTTTACGATTCGTTCCTACAATTGTTCAGTTATATGTCATCTGCCTGCTGTTTTAATTGATATATTATATGTACGCATCCGAGCACGACTCTGGGTGCAACCAACGAGATACGTTGGCTATCTATTTTCTAACCTAGGCTATAGGAGACTACCCCCATATTTTTGTGCGGATACACTGATATCTCGCAGGACCCTGACACTATCTTGGACATGGAGAGGTGATGATGAGACATAGGATACGTATCCTATATTCAACTAATCATCTGTACGATGGAGCATGTGACGGCATAGATCATGATAGTCATTTCATTGTACTCTTTACTGGAATTTGATTAGGGATTGAGTATCTCGAGGAGTCGACATGTTCTAGATATATTAGGCGGAGAGGACAGTCACTAGACGTAGTTGCTACGAGTTGTGATCACTTTGTTGTTGCTGCATGATGGGTGCCCGGAGGGAGCTCCACTGCACAAGTACCCTATATCCCATGGACAGCCCATATGTTGAAAGTTATCCTCATTGCATATACACATAGTTGATAGCATACCCCTGATCTTTATGCATCATTTTCTATAGTGGCATGTATATTATGTATCTTGTTGCATCCCCTGAGGACCTGGTTTTCTTCTAAATTGGTTGAGTAGGTTACAGGTGTATATACCAACTGTTGGAACGGGATGTAAAGCACTATACTCTAGAGGGGGGTGAATAGAGTAGGCACCGGAAAATAAGCTATTTAAAAAATTGTTAGCAGCAAGATAACATAATATGTAAATGAAAAGAAGAGAGCAGAGAGCAAACGCAAACACAAGGATGTATACTGGTTTCCCTCTTGTGAGGACTAGTCCAGTCGAAAGAACTCTAGCTTCCAGTTGAATCCACTATAGAAAATTGCCATAAGTTTTCATCCGAAGTTCTTGCAACTTCTACAACGCGAGCTTTGATCCGAAGTACTCGACCAACTTCAATTGTGAAGTGTCTATCTTCAATCAAGCCTCTGATTACAATCACGCTAAAACTTCTAGACCGTACCGTACTGGCAAATCGACTAGAGGATTGTAACTGGCTTGGAATTTGAAAATTAAAGCTTAGAATACTTTGGAAGAAGTAGTAGGCTTATAGGGAAGAGATATGAAAATGAATTGGTGTATTGAAATGATCGAAATCCTTCTCTATTACAGTTTTCACAAAGGCAGAATTCTGTCAGAATTCGGGCAGAATTCGGACAGAACTCTATGAGAAAATCTCGACAAGATCCGTAACTACGGGAAGACCAAGTTCAAAATCCAACATCCACTAACCGAACTTTAGCCGAATTCGGGCCAAACTCAGGCTAAATTCTGTTGGAGTTCTGTCAGGGTTTTTACAATTGGTTTTAGACTTTTTGAAAAGATCATGCAGTTAGGAAGTAGTTTGGGCTTTTGTAAGTGGGCTTGTTTTCAAAATAAAGGGTATTTTAAAAAATGTTTCTTGGATAGCATATTTATCAGTACCATACAGTTTACATCGTATTCCTAGACTCAATAAATATAAAAAATACATTGATCAAATAGGAAAACTAATAGCCCTTTGATGACACCTTTCTTCTGATATTTGAGCAAACATGATGACGCATTTTTTCTTGACGGCAGTCGTCCAAAGATAAACTGATCTAGAAATATGAATACCTTTCGGTGGCTTAGCCCCCGAACCTCCACAGGTGGTGCTACCCCCTCGACCCTGTCCGCTGACCGGGCAGCGAAACCCCCGATGCGAGGCCCCGGATAGGTCGTTGTGCGATTCAGAGAAATCTTCTTGTATGACGCCATCTTTGGCACATCAAAAATTCTCCATTTCATATGTCCTGGTTTGACAAAGCTTGATCATGCTTAATGCATGTCTATAAGAACGTGTTAGACGAACAAAACAATATGAAATAGAACATTTAGGATAATGCTAAGTTTAAGTAGCAACATGATCGTGATTACATGAATATTAGTGATATCATTATGGTAAACTTAATTGATTAGTCATATTCAAAAACAAGATATAATCATTGGGCTAACAATCTCCCCCTTTTTGATTATAGCAAATCGGTTGAGTTAATATATATACAATAGATGCATGTATCACTAATAGAAACATAATACTAGAATATTGTGTGCTAACTTAAACTTATTTCTCCTCCTTTGACATGATCAAAAAAAATAATAAGTTCCCCCATAATAAGAGATAAAACGTAGTCAAGCATAAGTAAAGGAGGAAGGCAAAAAAAATCATGATCAAGGATTAGGAGAACAGTGTAACGACATGTTTAGAAAATCGCATAACTAAAGTATAAAAAAAACTTGTCAGAACACAAAATAGTTGGTTGAACTTTAAAAAAAATGAAATGAAATAACAAGTAGTTTACCAACTAGAAATCTATAATGACATTCAAAACACAATATAATTTATAAATGTAACTGTAGTTTTGAAATAGACCAATAAAGGATTTCAATAAACAGTAGATATCAATATAGTAGAAATCAATCATTGGTCATAAATAATTCATGAGAAATTCACAGTTCTAGTATATACCAAAAAAAATCAAGAATGTAATGAGACTTTTAACAATGATCACAAAAAAAATATTGATTCATAATTTGCCCATACAAATTAGTGAATCAATTCCATAAAGAGTATAATCATTGAAAAAGAAATCAAAATAAATATACTAGATTCTATTCAAAATCTACACCAAAGTTCATGCATTTGAATTTAATTACCTAAGCATGAAATATGAATATCCATTAGATAAACATGAAGGTAATGAAAACAAAATACTTGAGAAGGAGAAATTCAGTCGACTTGAATGCTCCCCCGCAAAGTATGACCAGTCTAAATATAGATAATCATGAACTTTGAGATAAAATCTCAATAAGAAATGCCAAAAGTAATTTAAACTCAATCAAATAAGGATAATTAAATATTTATTTGGCAAGATAACTTTTAGAAACTCGAATGAGAGAATTAAAAATAAATAATAATAATCATATATTCTCTCATCTAATACAAATCCAAATATCATGAACAACTCAACAAGATATTTTAAGTAAAAAAAAATATGTCCATGATGTACTAGGTATACCACATATTAAGGACATAAACGAATTGAAACAATTAATTTGCTCCCCTTAAAATATGTGTATCTAGTTCCAAACTTAAAAACAAATATCATATTTAGGCATATAAAGAAATATCCAATAAATAAATGCTTAAAGATGAACAAACAAAATTTATCTCCAATAAACAAATAAACATAACTAGATAAATGTCCAAAAAAATGTATTCTAGATATATGGCATGTCAAGGGGATATTGATTTGAAACAATTAACTGCTCTACCTTTACATGGCTATATCCAAAAAAAATAGTATTGGCAAAATTTAAAAAAAAATCAGAGACATATTTCCAAAAGTAGAAAACTAATTCAAAAATATTAGGTCTTCTTATCAAAGTTTATTTCTTCCCTTTTAAAGCCTTAGCACGGTGTCCACCTGACAACCGTAAGGTTAAAGGAAAAATACTTTGAGAGGGAGATTCAATTTGCATGACTTCTCTCCCGCAAAGAATTACTGCTATAGGCAGTTAGTAACTTGAATAAGAAGAGAATAAAAAAGCTTAAAAAACATGAATATTACACAAGCTAAAGACAAAATCATAAGACCATAATATTCAATGAGTAGTCACAAGATCATCAAGTATCGAATAATGTGACAGAAAAATGAATATATCAAAAGATGACAAATATTAACCTATGGAAGATCAATGTATGTTACATTTTGTAAAATTAAATAATATTATCCATCAAAGTTAAAATCTAAAATCTATCAGATAACAATTGCAACTAGATCTCAATAAATCTTTAGTTTATAAAGCGTTGATCAACCTTGGATTAGCTGTAGGGGTATTATCCCAGCTAACGGAGGTTCACCGGGGAACACTTAAGTACCGCTTCACTTTAGCCGTAGCCGTGGTGACAGACAGGCCCTTTGTAGGCTTGTACCCAAAACAAGTCCCTTCTTTAATAACCGAGGATTTAAGAAGAATTTGTGCAATATGAAATCAATTATATTTTATGGACTTAAAAAAATCTTCGAATAATGTAGCATACGGTATAAGATGTATCAATTATATTTATCCATATGTGCTACAAATTATTGGATAACAATAAAATATAAAGCATTTATAAATCAAAATGTAGGACCTAGATACGCTGATGTATTCTGAAACCTGGGGGACTGGGTTCAGTACCTTGGATCCAGAACTAGATAATAGTTGCAAGTAGACCATAATAAATTTTAAGTCTATAAAGTATTGATCACTTCGGATTAGCTGTAGGGGCCGGTTCCCAGCTAATGGTAGTCCAAAGACTAGTACACCGTGTCGCTGTAGGCTATTTACACCTGTATGACAAAAGGACCCTTTCGGCTTGTTCCTAAAATGATCTCTACTCTTAAGGACTCAGATTCAAAGGAATATATGCAGTATCATCGAACAAAATCAAAATCCAGAATCCCAAAATATAAAAGAAGTAAATACCCAAAGAATGGTTTATCAAGATCAAGATATTGAAAAATTATTTTTAAAAAGGAGTCATGTATCCAAAATGTCAACCAAAAAGCCAAGAAAAAGAGACTTTTAGGAAGAAGCTAATAAAGATAAGAACATAAATTTGTTCAAAAAAATTAATAGCTTAAGTATGAGATAAGCACAAGTTTGAAACTACTTTTTAAAATAATATAGAACTTGAACTTAACTCATATATCCCCATAAAGATATTTATACAAAAATATAAGAAATTAATAAACAACTAAAAAATTATCATAAGATCACAAACATGCATAAATATACTTTACCAGACAAAGATGTTATTGATTTATAAGAAGTTAATAAAAATAAAATATGAGAATCAATAGTAAATATATTATACAAGCACAAGGTTAACATAAAAGTATATGTATATACTTTTCAAGTAAATAGAAGACTCTTGCTAAAATACATACATACAAAATACCGATGAAAGTAAATATGACATGTTAAAGACAAATCAGTAAGAAGTGACCATTAAATATATTAAAGGCGAAAAGTCAAAAGTATATTAACCAAAAAAATAAGCGCCTATGGACTAGAATGGTATGCATGCTTCAAGGATAAAACTAAAATAAAGAGCATATATAGATAAATGTGTCACACTAATAACATACTATATAGTGTGAACTAATCATTTAAGCTAAACAGCTAGTCATGCTAGGATTATGTCTCACATTGATTCAAACAATAAACAATTTAAAAGATATCAATAAAAGCTAATAGCAAGACATCAGCCAGAACATGCTAGATATTAAAAACTATTTAGAAAGTATGTTACCGAAGTGGTTCTAGTGACCACACGTATGTTGGTGCAATTGCATAGAAGATGGCCTTTGTAGCTTTACAAACCAACACGCTCGATGGTTCTATGGTTCAGCATAAGTAGCCCCATCTGAAATATTAGGTCAAGACTTTGGTATCCAATACTTGGATCCACATTTGTTAGCTTTGGGAACCCATTTGCACAAGTTCGTATCAACTAGTTTTCTAATCTGACAATGATTAGAAATATGTCCATTCATACCGTAATAATGACAGAAAGTATTAATATTAGTGCTATGTGTAGCAATATGAGAACATGCAGTGGTGTGATATGATGTGCATGGATACTTGTAATAGAAAGCATGGTTGCGTGAAGCATTAGCTTTGCTTGCTTCCTTTGTAAAAGATCTGTCGTGTGTGACTTTGTGATGTGTCACATGTCTTGTGTTAGACTGAGTCATAGGTTGTACTACCTGCTTTCCCAGTCTAATCTCTAATTTTTTAGAGTTCGCACAGATCTCATCATATTTAGCAGAAAGAGCATCAATTCTACATAAAGCAATAGAATACTTCTTCTTTTTTGATTCTAATCTCTTCTTAAGTTTAGCATTTTTTTGAGTGCTTTTCTCAATGCAATCAAGTGCCTTATGTAATCTAAACTCAAGTGTGAAAATCTCAGTAGAATTATCAGAAGGAGAAGTATTTCTAGCATCATTCAATAAGCAAGTAAGCTTTTCATTCTCATGCTTATAGGATAGAATATCCTTTCTAGCTTGCTTATACGTATCTGATACTATCTTGTGTTCTTCTACTAGATCACTGAAAGCATCAGATAAAAAATTCACTCTCTTCATAAAAAAATTATTTATACCTCGTTAGATAATGCCATTGAGCATAAATTTGTAGCTTGATGAGGTCTCTCTTCTTCTTTATAATCTTTTGCTTCACTTTCACACCGTATGCTCGTGCTAGTGTACTTGTGAGATGATGATCTTCCTTTATTTGATTGTTCATAGTGACTCTCCTTTCTAGCAGTAGTACAATCTTCTTGGATGTGGCCTATCTTCTTGGAGTTGTCACATACAAGATCTTTTTCGTATAAGGAATTGTGTTGTACCTTAAATCCCAATTCTATCATGCATATATTTGTATCATTATGAGGACTATCTTTTTCTTTGGAGTTGCTAGCTTTGTTTTCATACCTGCACTCATAAATAGCTTCAAGAACTTTCCAAATTTTATGAGATGTTGTGCAAGTAGTAATAAGATTGAATATATTATGCCTACAACACAGTTAAATATATGCATAGCTTTTGCATCAAGGCTAGCTAACTTCTTCTCTTCCTCCTTGTAACTATAATAAGGCTTGTTGATTATATAGGATGTGAGAATAGAAGTGATAGTAGGCTTTTTGTATCCATTGACAACAATTGACCATAAGTCAAAATCTAGAGACTTCAGGTAGAAGCTCATTCGTGTCTTCCAATAACTATAGTTTGTTCCATCAAATAATGGGAGTCTATTTGAGGATTGCTCCTCAGTTATAAAGTACATACTTGCCATATGTGATATAGTGATCAATGTAACAGCAGTTATATAATAACAATATTATCTCGCTTTACCTGTATAACCCGCTCTGGTAATGAGGATCTTCTCCAGGGATGTTAAGCCAAATAATAGAGTCCTTGCTTTGATACTAATTGTAGAATCAATTGGTATGAGCAATAATACCTCTGTAAGGAGCACCTGCAATAATATCTCTATAAGGAGCACCTGGTCTAATATATCTATAAGGAGTACCTACTCTGATACCAATTGTAGATACCAACTATATGAACGAAATGTAAAGCACTATACTCTAGAGGGGGTGAATAGAGTGGGCAGCAAAAAATTAGCTATTTAAAAAATTATTAGCAGCAAGATCACAGAATATGTAAATGAAAAGTAAAGAGCAGAGAGCAAATGCAAACACAAGGATGTATACTAGTTTCCCTCTTATGAGGACTAGTCCAGTCGGAAGAACTCTAGCTTCCAATTGAACCCACTGGAAAATCACCACAAGTTTTCATCCGAAGTTATTGCAACTTCTATAACGTGAGCTTTGATCCGAAGTACTTAACCAACTTCAATTGTGAAGTGTCTATCTTCAATCAAGCCTCTGATTACAATCATTCTGAAACTTCTAGACCGTACCATACTGACAAATCGACTAGAGGATTGTAACTGGCTTGGGATTTGAAAATTAAAGCTTAGAACACTTTGGAAGAAGTAGTAGGCTTATAGAGAAGAGATATGAAAGTGAATTAGTGTATTGAAATGATCAAAATCCTTCTCTATTTATAGTTTTTCCAAAGGCAAAATTTTGTCAGAATTCGGGCAGAATTCGGGCAGAACTCTATGAGAAAATCTCGATAAGATTCGTAACTGCGGGAAGACCATGTTTAAAATCCAACGTCCACTAATCGAACTCTAGCCGAATTCGGGTCAAATTCTGTTGGAGTTCTGTCAGGGTTTTGAAGAACAGATGGCAACTCTAGAGGGGGTGAATAGAGTTATAGCAATAATAACCAATTAAAAAATCAACTCTTTCACAATCTAAAATTAATCAGAGTAAATGCGGAAAATAAATAAGGAGCAAGAGAGCATACGCAAACACAGCCGATTTTAACCTGGTTTCCCTCATGGAGGACTAGTCCAGGCTTGAGAACTCTAGCTCATGATTAAATTCACTATTTGTGAAATAGTAGTTACACCCCATGCCTTTTCTTCAGAAGAGCACGTCAACTTCTTACAATGGATCGCAGTGGCGATGCTTGGAATTTTCTAAGCTACATCTTGAACTCTTGCACAAGACTCCTAACTGAGAGATGCTGAGCACTCGAGACTTAGGAAACTTATGGCTAGTAGATAAAGAAGGTGGTATGGCTTATATTGAGCTTAAGAGAGAAGAGAAGAGAAGATTGGATGATTGAAAATGAGAGAATTCTTGGCCTATTTATAGGATTTTATCAGGCAAAATTCGGCCAGAATTCAGGTAGGAATTTTCAAAAATTTGGCCGTTGGACAACTAGCAACCAGCCAACCCTAAAAATTAGGGTGCTGATTTTTAGGGGACAGAGTTCGGCCCGAACTCTGTATGGAGGCAGAGTTTGGCCCGAACTCTGTCTCCAGAGCACAGAATGGGTCCAAGGGTCTAGTGGGCTGATTTTGGATGTGGAGCTTTATGGATTTGGATAGGTTATGGGTTGAGTCTCAAGAGCCCAGCATAACTCAGCTTACAATCATTCTAGACTCAATAAATATAAAAGTACAGACTCGAAAAATGACTCGCATCTGCAAAACTGAGCTGTCGTCGGGCTTGAGCTGGATGTAGTCGTCGTGTGTCGTATTGAATTATCATAAGTATTATTTAGTCAATGTTATCAATATTTGGTTGACTGTGACTTTGTGTCAACAATCTCCCCCATATTGATAATTGACAAAATAATAATTGTATATTCAATATCCATACTTGGACACAAATAACGACATAGCTCCCCCATAATAAGTGCCGAGCTTAAGAAGTGTCGAGCTTAAGAATAGCTCCCCCATAAACAATGCTGTGAATCTTGTTGGCATGTTAATAATATTCTTCCAAAAGCACATATAAACCAAACAAAACAGAATATACACATATATCCCCTTTTTGGCATTTAGCAATATGAGATATAGAGATAATAACTGGCAAACACACCAAAAAGAGAAGAAATTGCATATAAACTAAGATAATAACCAAGAGTCATAATAACATAGAAACTGATAATAGTACTGCCAAAATCTCAAAAGCACAACTTATAATAAGTCTACTATAAATCAAGTACAGAAAAGTAACTAAAGCAAAATGCATAAACATAATCTAAGATCCTCAGTAGCAGCATCACAAGTAGTGCATATCCATCATCGAGCATGAGAGGGCCCGGCATCGTCCGAAGCATCAGTAAAGGAGCGACGTGGGTCCAAAAAAGCCGCACCCAGATCCATGTAGCGACGAACCCAAGGGTCATCAATACGGAATCCCTCACGACCTGGGTCTCGCTCCATAGAAATGGGCATGGAAGAATGACGAGACATGGAATACCGAATATCATGCAGCGAGTTGCTGATAGCACTCATCTGCAAAGTAGTCCGGTAATCCAGCTAAGTCCATCGATCGTCCTCCAAAGTGAAGCGATCTCGGAGCATGGCCTGAAGAGACTCAAGAGTGGCAGGAGGAGGAGGAGGATCCTGTCCGAGAGGAGGGGCATCTGGCTCATCATCAGAATGCTCAGACACTACTGGTGAGCCGATGGCCGCCTGAAGCCACCTTGCCTTAGAGAGAAAGGCAGGGGCAGGTAAGAATAGACACACATCAAGGGGTACATAGAACGCACGAAAGATTATAGGAAGGTATAATGCATAAACCAAAGATCTTGGTTTCTTCCTACAGTTGATCATCCAATCCATCATTGTGCGTGGAAGGTTAAAGGGAACATGGAAGTAGAGATGGTACAATGCTGAGATCTCAAAATAAGTGACTTCATCGGTAGAACCCGCTTTGGATAGAATGGTATTGAAAATGATCCGATGAAGCTCATAGAAATAAGGATTGAGGAATTTTGCCAAAAGCTTATGAGGACGTGTGTTAGGGCTACACAGGTCATCCTTGAAGCTTTCAAGTGAAATCCCTTCGGAAAAGATAAAGGATCTAGCTTCTACAAGCTTTTCCCAAGAATTAGGCTCTTGAAGTTCAAGATATTCGGCCAATTCAAAATCATCAAAGGAGATATCAATTCCCGCAACTCGTGAATAAATATGAGTGTCATCATGGGTCAAGTTGCAGTAAAATATTTGAATGGCACTACGATAGATGACCGAATTAGAGGTAACGAGTTCATCAAGACAAAGGTCATGAAATAGTACATCATATTATGAGAATATGGTAAAGTTGATGGGGTATCCCACAAATACTGGACGTATCTGAAAATTACTAAACCAATCATTTGAGGCGTCTAGTGATACAAAAATTCGGTCATCGTAAGTATTTGGATCATTGGGACGTGGAGGATTGAACAACGGATGGATTTGTTGTTCAATGGCCGATGCAACGGGTGGTACAACGGGCGGCTCAACGCGTGGAGGAGTATTCGACGAGGATGCTTCCTCTGTCCGAAGTCTCTTTCTGTGGTTGAACAGACGAGGAGCCACAACACAATAGATAATGAAAGAAATTGAGATATAGAAAAGTAAGGAATTATAGCTCAAACTAGTGATAAACTATGGAAGAGAATTGAAAAATAAGCCTTCTCCTTGATTTTGGGGAAGAATGGAGCACAAAAGAGGAGAAAGTAGGGTTAGGGTTTTGAGAGAATTGTGTTTGAGAAGGTGGAAAGGTGGTAAGAAGGAAGGAGGAGGAAGAGAAACCGAATATAGGGGAAGGGTTTCTCTTGGTCGGGTCAATTAATGACCATTGGATCAACATTTTGATCAACGGCTGGGGCTGTTCCCGATTCTGGAACAGTGAGGCCGAATTCTGCCCGAACTCTGGTAGGGGCAGAGTTTGGCCCGAATTCCGGATCCTGGTCACAGAATGGGAATCAGGCAAAAACAGGAAAAATATTGGTTAAGTAATAGACAAACCAATATATGATATGAGTATAAAGATAGGAAAGACCCAATTAGTAAACAAAAGAACAACATAAATTAATTTTGAAGCAGCAATATAAAATTGAAATCATAGTATTTTAGCATGTGATAAATGAAAATGAACCATATAACAAACAAAGAATTATATCATAATTCAATATTTTGAAGCTGCCATGGGTTAGCTGCTGGGGCCGGATCCCAGCTAGCGGTAGTCTTGAGGACTAGTACACCGTGTCGCTTAGGCTTTTACGCCTTGTTGTCAGAAGGGCCCTTTTGGCTTGTACCCATAGCAAGTTCATCATAAGAGAATCACGATATATTCGATATGTACGCAAGTTGATTTTAATTTATAATAGTTTCATCTAAAATTCCAAGTTCACGACAAAGAAAATTGAAGCGCTCTTCGGATAATGGTTTTGTGAAGAAGTCTGCTAACTGATGATCAGTGTCAATAAATTCTAAGTTAATCGTATCATTTTGCTGATGATCACGCAAAAAGTGGTGATGAATTTCAATGTGCTTCGTGCGTGAGTGACAAATGGGGTTCTTAGTCAGATTTATAGCACTAGTGTTGTCACAAAAGATTGGAATATGCATGAAAGATAAATTATAGTCTTCAAGGGTTTGCTTCATCCACAGAATTTGTGCACAACAACGCCCAGCTGCGATGTATTCAGCTTCTGTTGTGGATAGTGCGACAGAATTCTGCTTCTTGCTAAACCAAGAGACTAAAGCTTTTCCTAATAAATGACATGTACCGCTCGTACTTTTACGGCCGACCTTGCATCCGGCGAAGTCAGCATCAGAGTAACCAATGAGGTCAAATGATGTTGACTTGGGATACCATAGGCCCACTGTAACCGTACCCTTAAGGTATCGAAAGATACGCTTAACCGCGGTCATGTGTGATTCCTTAGGATTTGCTTGATATCTAGCACACAGGCAAACGCTAAACATAATATCAGGGCGACTTGCAGTAAGATAGAGTAGACTGCCTATCATACCTCGATACTTATGTCGATCTACGGGTTTGCCACTATCATCTGGTTCAAGTTTGGTTGAAGTAGCCAAAGGAGTGCTGATTGGTTTGACGTTGTCAAGATCGAATTTCTTTAGCATGTCCTTTGTATACTTCGACTGACAGATGAAGGTTCCATTTGACATTTGTTTGACTTGCAGCCCAAGAAAGTAGTTGAGCTTCCCCATCATGCTCATCTCAAACTCGGTCTGCATACACTTGGCAAAATCTTGACAAAGAGTTTCATCAGTAGAACCAAAAATAATATCATCTACATATATTTGTACTAAAAGAATAGTGTCTTTGAAAGATTTTATAAAAAGTGTAGTGTCAATTTTCCCTTTTGAATAACCTTTCTCAAGCAAAAAATTGCTTAGCCGTTCATACCAAGCTCTAGGGGCTTGTTTGAGGCCATATAGCGCTTTCTTTAGCTTGAACATGTGGTCGGGAAATTTGTAATTTTCAAAGCCAGGAGGTTGTTTCACATAAACTTCCTCCTTAATAAATCTATTCAAGAAAGCACTTTTAACATCCATTTGAAATAATTTAAAATTTTGAAAATTTGCAAATGCACAAAGCATCCGAATGGATTCTAATCTAGCAACAGGAGCATACATCTCATCGTAGTCGATACCTTCCTCTTGGTTGTATCCTTGGGCTACTAGACGAGCTTTGTTGCGTGTGACTGAACCATCTTTATTCACTTTGTTTCTAAAAACCCATTTAGTACCAATAATCGAGTGATTAGCCGGTCTAGGAACGAGTTCCCATACTTGGCTCCTCTCGAATTGGTTGAGTTCCTTTTGCATAGCAGAAATCCAAAATTCATTATTGAAAGCTTCTAAAATATTTTTAGGTTCAATTTGTGAAATAAAGGCAGTGCTAGCAATAGAGTCTCTTAATGATGATCTAGTAGTTACTCCACGTGAAACCTAGCCGATTACTAAATTTTCTGGATGTGATGGCTTGAAAGAGAATTTCTTTGGCAAGCCCTCCAGAGAATTGGTTTCGGTTGTGGTATTCATTGGAGTAGAAGTTGATGGCTCAACATCATCATCAAGAGTAGCTGCTGTACTGTTATCTTCATCAAAAGTCACATTTGTAGACTCTTCCACAATTAATGAGCGTTTGTTAAAAACTCTATATCCCTTACCAGCATAGCCAAGGAAAATACCATCGTCAGCTTTGGCATCAAATTTGCCTAAGTTGTCTTTGGTGTTAAGGATAAAACATCTACATCCAAAAACTCTAAAAGAAGAAACATTTGGGGTTCTTCCAAACCAAAGCTCATAGGGTATTTTCTTTGTAATAGGACGAATATGTACCCTATTTAAAATGTGGCATGCTGTACTGACAACTTCAGCCCAAAATTATTTCAGAAATGAAAACTTGTTCAACATGACTCTAACCATATCGCCAAGAGTCCTATTCTTCCGCTCCACAACACCATTTTGTTGAAGAGTTCTTGGATAAGAAAACTCATGATCAAAACCATTGGAATCACAAAACTTTTCAAAATTAGAATTTTTGAACTCGCCTCCATGATCACTTCGGATTCGAGTAATCATGTAGCCTTTTTCGTTTTGAACTTTCTTAACAAAGATCTTGAAAACCGAAATAGCATCACTTTTATAAGTAAGAAAGAAAACCCAAGTAAATCTTGAAAAGTCATCAACAATAACAAAGGCATAGAGTTTTCCACCAAGACTGGCTACTCTACTAGGGCCAAATAAATCCATATGGAGTAGTTGCAGGGGTCTAGTAGTGCTTACAGAGTTTATGGAATAAAAAGATGACGTGGTTGCCTTATTCAACTCACATTCGGCACATACGGTGTCCTTTTTGAATGTGATATCGGGCAAGCCTCTAACTAGCTTCTTGGTCGATAGCCTGGATATAGTATCCATATTTGCATGACCAAGACGCTGGTGCCATAGTAACCGTTCATCTTTATGAGCATATAGGCATCTACCTGCATTGTTAGTATCTATAGACAAATAGAAAATATAAATATTGTCCTCTCTTACCCCTTCAAAAGCAATGTCTCATGTTGACCTATCATAAATAAGGCATTTGTTTTGTCTAAAGTTAATGTCATATCCATGGTCAGCAAGATGACTGATGCTGAGCAGATTATGCTTTAACTCGGTCACTAGGCAGACATCCTTTATTACGGGAGAGGGAGGATAACCAATAATGACATTACCTATAACATAACCTTTTAGGTTATTGCCGAAGGATACATATCCTTCTCTCTTCATCGATAGTGATGCGAAAAGATTTGTGTCTCCCGTCATATGCCGCGAGCATCCACTATCGAGAATCTACTTACTCTTAGTTGAGGAGGGAAGGTCCACCTACATCAAGAGTAGATGTGACCTTTGGTACCCAAGTTCTTGAGGGTCCTGAAGAGTTAGTTTTTGGAAACCATGCATATATCTTTCTATCTACTAATCTTCTAATTCTACATTGTGGTGAAATGTGTCCATGTAAACCACAATAAGTACATGTAGCATTCCTATTTACATTAGGAGCATGCTGATGATGTCTATAAGTAGAATAATGTGGAGAAGTGTGATGATATATAGATTCAGCATGGTGATGATGACTATGTGGAGTGGCATGGTGATATTGTCTATATGGTATGGCATAAAGATATTGTCTATATGGTATGACATGATGATTTCTATATGTAGAGTGATGTTGATTGTGTCTTTGTGCAACATGGTGATGATTATATCTATGTGTAGCATGATAATTTTGTGACATATGATGATTATTTCTACATGCATGTGGTTTGTGTCCTTTGTGAAAGTGTGTGTACATGTAAGCATGATTATGAGCAGCATGAGGATGACGTGGTTGACTAGTATGAGTGATGTCATGCTTTGTGTGTGTCTCATGTGATTGGGTTTGAGGTTAAGCAACCTGTTTTCCTAATTTAGTCTCTAGTTTCTTAGAGACAGCTTGCAATTCAGTAATCTTAGCATTCAAACCATGCATCTTAGTAATAGAAATCTTGTGTCTGCTCTTTTCTTCTGCAAGATCCGTGTTGAGTGCTGTGATTTCTTGTGTTTGTTGCTCAATACGTGCCTCGGCATCATGTAAGCTTATTTTAAGCTTAGATACCTCATCAGTGACATCCGTAGGTGTAGTATCTCTAATATTATCAAGTAATAGAGAAAGTCTTTGTATTTCGACTTTATGACTTTTGATTTTGTCCTTGACATGTTTGTATTTACCAATGACCTTTTTGTGATCACTAAGTAAATCGGTGAAAGCATCGCCAAGTTCATCAAAAGTGAAGTCGTCAAGAGTTTCGTTTGATACCTTGTCGGATGTCACCATTAGGCACACATTAGCCGTATCTTGAGGAGAGTTCTTTTCTTCCTCGGAGTCACTAGCTTCGTTTTCATGCCAAATGCTTGTGTTGGCATATTTCTTTGAAGAGGTCTTCTTGTATGGCTTCTTATAGCGGTTGCTCTTCTTCAAGAATGGACAGTCTTTTTGGACGTGTCCAGTCTTCTTGCAACCGTAGCATGTTGGCTCTTCTTCTCCATCTTCTTATGGTTCCTTCTTTCTTCGATTGAAGCGAAGGAATCGCTTGAAGTTGCGGACCATGAGAACTTGATCATCATCTTCTGAGTTGTCGTCATCCATCTCTTCGGGTTCAGCCCTCCGTCGGTGAGCTTTGAGTGCGATCTCCTTAGCCTTAGGAGCAGGCTCTTCGAAGTCCTTGAGGTCAAGCTCATGAGTCATTAGCTTTCCCATCAAGGTCTCCATGGACATAATTATGAGATCATTTCCTTCTATGATGGCTGTCACCTTAGGGTTCCAAATTTTTGGTAGCCCCCTAAGTAGCTTGCGAATATTCTCGTGATTTGAATATTGCTTGCCAAGTGAAGACAGGGGGTTGATGATGTCGAGAAATCTTGTGAACATTTGTGTGATCGTCTCGTTTGACTTCATCTTGAAAGCCTCGTATTCTTGAGTGAGACGAATTATCTTTGATTCCTTGACTTGGGTGGTTCCTTGATGCGTCACTTCTAGAAGTCTCCATGCTTCGTGAGATGTGGTGCATGTAGATACCCTGTTGAACTCATTCATGTCTATAGCACATAATAAAGCATTAATAGCTCTCGCGTCTAGACTTGCCTATTTTTTCTCCTCGTCAGAATATTTGTCATATGATTTCTCAATGAGATCGCCATTAACAACTATTCTGGCGGGCTTTTTGTAACCGTCAGTGACGATAGTCCACAGGTCAAAGTCTAGCGACTTGAGATAAAAACTCATCCTTGTTTTCCAATACGTGTAGTTAGTTCCATCAAATAGGGGAGGCCTATGAGTGGACTGTCCTTTACCGTGATTGAAAATCAAGGATTGTGTGGTTGCCATGGATCAGCTCTAGGATGTAAGTCCTTGTAAAGAGAACAGAGCTCTGATACCAATTGAAGAACAGATGGCAACTCTAGAGGAGGGTGAATAGAGTTATAGCAATAATAACTAATTAAAAAATCAACTCTTTTACAATTTAAAATTAATCAGGGTAAATGCGGAAAATAAATAAGGAGCAAGAGAGCATACGCAAACACAGCCAATTTTAACCTGGTTTCTCTCGTGGAGGACTAGTCCAGGCCTGAGAACTCTAGCTCAGGATTAAATCCACTATTTGTGAAATAGTAGTTACACCCCGTGCCTTTTCTTCAGAAGAGCACGTCAACTTCTTACAATGGATCGCAGTGGCGATGCTTGGAATTTTTCAAGCTACTTCTTGAACTCTTGCACAAGACTCCTAACTGAGAGATGCTGAGAACTCGAGACTTAGGAAACTTGTGGCTAGTAGATGAAGAAGGGTATGGTTTATATTGAGCTTAAGAGAAAAGAGAAGAGAAGATTGGATGACTGAAAATGAGAGAATTCTTGGCCTATTTATAGGGTTTTATCAGGCAGAATTTGGCCAGAATTCTGGTAGGAATTTTCAAAAATTTGACCGTTGGACAACTAGCAACCATCCAACCCTAAAAATTATGGTGCTGATTTTTAGGGGACAAAGTTCGACCCGAACTCTGTGTGGAGGCAGAGTTCGGCCCAAACTCAGTCTCCAGAGCACAGAATGGGTCTGTTTGCCATGAAATATAAAAGAGCAGAATAATTTTATGGGAGGACTGGACTTTTACTTCACGTTACAAACTCGCTTGTACAAAGAAAGCCTAGGGACGAAAACCTAGGTACAGCAGTCTAAGTATAATTGTTTATTTTAGATTCTGGGGGGTGACGATAGAGGCTCGGGAAGGCGACGGCAGCCCTGCCTTACTCCTTGGACGATCGGTATGCAGCCTTGGCTCCTGTGAAGAGATGGTTGGCGTTGAAGAAATGCTCTTCTTGCTCTCCCTCTATTATTCTTCTGGCTTCTCTCTCTTCCTGTGTATTTTCTCTCTGATTATTGGGGGAGTCTCTCTGTATATGCGTATCTCTCTCTGATCGTGTATATATTCCGCAAGGGAATGGCACCCTGCTATTTATAATAGTGGGATGTCATCATTAGGGTTGCCAATGATTACATCTTGGAGATGGCGACGACCTGTGGATTGGTCAATCTAGGCCGTTCATTTTTTATTGTGACGAATCCGAGCCATTGAGTGTAGATTACACCAAATCCCATCAGCAATTAATGCTGATTGGAATAAATCTTCCTCATAATGATCTTCTGATGTCTGTGAATAAATTTGATTTATTCTCCTGCCACGTGTCCCAGATTATTAGGATTTGACCCAATCTTTGACTGTAATAAATCTGAGAAATTGATCGGCTTAGGACAAGTATCCTAGGAGCCACTGTGGGGATCTGAACCACATGACGAGTGAGCCGCATATAATTTTGGGCCACATATGGTTAGGGCCACGTGTCAGGGCTGCCTGGGTAGTGGCCCTCCCTTGAGCCTTTGAACCACATGGAGGTAATCATTGTGAGCCGTATAGGGATACATCCGCCTGAGCCGCATGGAAATGGTCCTCTTGAACCGCATGGAAAGTTTTTGCTCGAGCCGCATGAGGCTGTCTTGGCCTGAGCCGCATAGGACAGATTCATTCTGAACCGCATGAGAAGTCTTTGCTCGAGCCGCATGAGGCTGTCTTGGCCTGAGCCGCATAGGACGGATCCATTCTGAACTGCATGAGGAGTCTTTGCTCGAGCCGCATACGAACGCCCACGTGGCAAGGCTACGTGGCATTTTCTGGATCTCAAAGGATTGTGTCAGAGATCTCCTTCGCATCCCTAGGGGTCTGTCATTATGACAGAGTCATAATTATCTCTTTGTGTCAGGGCTGTCACTTCGTCAGAGCTGTCAGCAGTCAAAGTAATTAATGCAGGAGGGGAGAACTATTTTTGCAAGCCACGTGTCTTCTGAGCCGTATGGAATGTCTCGAGCCGCATAGTCCCTTGCGCCGCATGAATCTCTGAACCGCATGGTCTATCTGAGCCGCATGAACGCTTGAGCCGCATGGATCCCCGAGCCGCATGAGCTCTCTGAGCTGGATGGGGATCCTTCTGGCTGAGCCATATGGACTTTCATGTTGATTTTGGGCCGCATAAGGCCCCCTGCTGCTTTTGGGCCGCATGAAGTTTTCTAGATTTTGAGCCGCATGAGGCTCTATGTTGAATTCGAGTGGCATAGAGAATCCCCTTCTTTTCTTGCGCTTGTGAAAGATCGCATCTCGCAAGTCAAGACATCTCGGTCAACCTTTGTACTCGTTTTGTGGGCCCGGGTATCCCGAGCACACGAATGCGTAGGTATCATGTTTACAACTTTCCATCAGAGGTCCGCTTTAATAGTTAGCGGGACGCTCTGATGGTCAGAGATTGGGACAGCTGACTAAGCTCGACGAGCCCGCGCTGCCCTAGACTTCTTCGACTTAGCACCCGAAGGTGCGTAGTAGGAAGAGTCCAAGTTGGAAGGAGGAAAGAGAAGTTGGTGCCCTTTTCAAAGGAGAAAAGGGGGCTCTATTTATAGAATGGAGTGAGCCCTTTCTTCTTCTCCTTTCCGATGTGGGACTAAAAGCAATATTTTTCATGCTTCTACAGAACCCCCTTCAAAGTTTCCAAATTGCAAATTTGGAACACTTTGAATAAGAAGCATGGAAAGTAGAGTGATAGGTTTGGGTAGTTCCGCTGGAGATTTTATGTGGACTTATCATCCTTGGGGTACCTTGGTTTTAGGTACGGATAATAAGTTGAGAGAGGGAACCATCATATTTACTCAGAAGTGGTATGGACGTGGTAAATATGAGGTTGATGGTAGAGCTTTCCTACTCAGAGGTGATATGGATATGGTAGGAGTGAACTCGAATGAGGATACATAGAACAACTTAGAGGTAATATGGACGTGGAAGTTCTATGTAACGGGTAATGAATGCCACGGAACAACTGGGTTCCAGAAGCATATGATTATGAAGAAGAGGTGCATGTACAACATTTGTGGTCAACAGAGGACATTTATGGACCTATCATCCTTGGCATACCTTGGTTTTAGGTACGGATAATAAGTTTGATAGGGATACCTAGAACAACTCCGTGGTAAGGCGGATATGGAGGTTCTTGGTATCGGGCGAAAGAATGCCCTAGAGCAGCTAGGCTCTCGGGGCACGATGAGAAATTTGCGGTCAACAGAGGACATTTGTGGTCAACCGAGGACATTTGTGGGCCTATTATCCTTGGCGTACCCTGGCTTAGGATACGGATAATAGGATGAAAAGGGAACCGACATACTTACTCAGAGGTAATAAGGACATGGCAAGTATGAAAGCTTTGTTCACCGCGGAATCTTCCTACTCAGAGGTAATGAGGACATGGTAGGAGTGGACTCAACGGAGAATTTTTATGGTCAACAGAGGACATTTATGGACCTACTATCCTTGGCGTACTCCGGTTGTGGGTACGGATAGTAAGTCGAAGGGGAATCAGCATACTTACTCAGAGGTAATGAGGACATGGCAAGCATGAGGGGTTCTTCGACGGAGCCTTCCCATTCAGAGGTAATGAGGATATGGCAGGAGTGGGCTCAATGAAGGAGGGCACATAGAACGAATTAGAGGCAATGAGGACATGGAACTTCTATGTAAGGGGTGATTTATTTTTGGCAGAAGTGGGACGATTCAGAGGTAATGAGGACATGGCCGTTTTGGAAATTTGTGGATCGATTACCCTTTTTGTGTACTGGGAGTACGGGTATTAGATCATGAGGGAGGAGCTCCTTCAGAAAGAAAGTTCAGAGGTATGATCATACATGACCTGATACCTGAAAGAGTGACCGAGATGTGAGTTCAGAGGTACCAGCGGGTACATGACTAGATAATTTTGAATATTGTAGATGTGTGAGTTCAGCGGCACCAGCGGGTACATGACTCAAAGATCTGGGATATGGAGGATGTGAGTTCAGCGGTACCAGCGGGTACGTGACTCAAAAATTTGGAAAATGTGAAGAAGAGTTCAGAGGTACCAGCGGGTACGTGACTCGATAATCTGGGATGTTGTGATAGTGAGTTCAGAGGTACCAGCGGGTACGTGACTCGAAAATCTAAAAAACTATGAGGATGATTTCAGTGGTACCAGCGGGTACGTGACTCAAAAATCTGGCAAACTATGTGGGTGAGTTCAATGGTACCAGCGGGTACGTGACTCAAAAATCTGGAGAATATTGTTCAGACATAATATTTTTTCAGGAACTTGCCGTTGACGGGCAACATGAGCAAGTCTCCGTTTTGCTTAGCGAGGCGGTAAGCACTGTTGGAGAACACAGCCTCGATGACAAATGGACCTTCCCATTTTGGCTGGAACTTGCCGGCGGTCTTGTGAGTCATGACCATTGGCCTCCGGACTGCCAGAACAAGATTGCCCGCTTGGAATATTCTGATTTTGACCTTCTTGTTGAAGGCTCCTGAGATACGTGCTTGGTATAGCTCGATCCTTTGCTGAGCTAGGAGGCGCTTTTCATCTAAGGCCTCTAATCTCTTGTAGTCGACATCGGTAGTTGTCATCCGTCGTCAATTGATACGTGAGGGCAACGCGGAGTGAGGGTATTTGAGTCTCTAATGGGAGAACTGCCTCACTCCCGTATACTAGAAAGAATGGTATATTTCCGGTGGCTGTTCGAACTGTGGTGCGATAAGCCCATAAGCATTCGCCGAGCTTCTCGTTCCAGTCGCGCTTGTTGGAGGAGACAAACTTCTTGAGGAGTTTGATGATTGTTTTATTGAATGCCTCTGCCAACCCGTTCGCTGTCGAGTTGTACGGTGTCGAAGCGACATTCTGAATACGGTGCTTATCGCAAAACCGATAGAATACGTGGCTTGCAAACTGCGGACCATTATCATGGATGATCCTTCGGGGCAGTCCAAAGCGGTAGATGACGTGATGCTTAAGGAAGTTGATCACGTTTGAAGTCTTGACTTATGCGAGTGGGACAGCTTCCGTCCATTTGGAGAAGTAATCAGTGATCGCAAGTATGAAGCGACGTCCTCGGGAGGAAGGTGGGGTGATTGGACCAATGATATCCATTTCCCATGCTTCGAATGGCCAGGACGCCACTGTCGGATATAGAAATTCGGATGGTTGGTGAATGAAGTCCGCATGGACTTGGCAGGCTTTGTATTTTCTTGTATAGTCTATTGCATCTGCCACCATTGTGGGCCAGTAGTAGCCCATTCGGCGGAGGCGGTCTTGCAATTTATGGCCGGGCTGATGGGCCCCGTAGACACCATCATGAGCTTCTCGTACGGCTTATTTGGCTTCTGCGTTTGACAGACACCGGAGCAGTAATCCGTCATAGGAGCGGCGATACAACATTTTCATCTCTGTATCGTAGAAGAATCTGAGAGAACGTCGTCTGATGGAAGTGGCTTCCTTTGGGTTCTCGGGCAGGATGTCGTAGACGACGAAGTCGATGAATGGTTGTCTCCAGTCTGGGGCCTCATCGATCGTCTGGGCGGAATAACTCGCCACGAATTATACATTGTTCTTGGGACAGACCAGTTCGTGGCCTATTATATCCACTGATTGGCGATCATAGTTCAGAACTGCTAGGAAAGCGGCAAGACCAGCTAGGGCATCAGCTTCGATATTTCGGAGTCTGGGGACATGTTCGATGAAGAACCCCTCGAATGACGAGATAATGTCAATCGCTATTTGGTTATAAGGGATCATGTCTTCGTGGCGGACTTCGTATGAGCCCCGGATCTGATTAACAATTAGTTGGGAATCGTCGTATGCTTCAAGGTATTCTACCACCAGCTCTCTTGCAAGTTGGAGGCCAATGACCAGAGCGTTGTACTCGGCCATATTGTTAGAACAGGGCTCTGTGAGAGAATAAGCATGGTTAATCACCAATCCGGAAGGGGAGACCAGCACTACCCCGACTCCGACGACTATATTGCCTTTAGGTCCGGTCCTCGAAGCACCGTCGAAGAACATTTGCCATATATTATCGTGAGAGGTTGCATGCGAGTTGGCGACCTCATCTGGGATCTCTTCATATATTCTGGAGGACTCCGAGCCTGGGTGGGCTGCTAAGAAGTATGCCAGGGCTTGACATTTGACTACCTTTTGGGGGACGAAGATCATATGATAAGAAGACAGCAATATTGCCCATGTAGCGAGGCGAGAGCTGAGTGCCCCTGGTTTAGTCATGAGGACCCTGAGAGGATTGACTTGTGAGATCACATGTATCGTTTGTCCGGTGATATAGTGCCGCGTTTTCTGAATGGCGAACACCAGGGCAAGGCATTCCTTTTCCACAGCGATGTATCGGTGCTCTGGCCCAATCATCATTCGGCTGAGGTAATATATGGCTTGCTCATGACCTGCATCATTGTTTTGTACGAGCAGAGCCTCGAGGGAATGTTCCATTGCTCGTACATAGAGCAGGAATGGTTTTCCAAGAACTGGGGCCACCAAAACTGGAGGATTTGACAAATATTCTTTGATGCTGTCGAAAGCACGCTGACATTCCTCGTCCCATACGAATGAGACTCCTTTCTTCATGAGGTGCGTGAACGGTCGGCACCGTCCAGAGAGGTTGGAAATGAACCTCCTGATGTAAGCTAGCCTCCCTTGGAGGCCTCTGAGTTTGCAAAGATTTCTCGGGGGACCCATCTCCATGATTGCTTTTGTCTTCTCAGGGTCTACATGGATACCTTGTGCCGTGATGATGAAGCCCAAGAACTTTCTGCTGGATACGCCCAGAAAGGACTTCGTAGGGTTCATTTTCAAATTGTGCGCTCGCATTAGGTCGAATACCGTCCTTAGATCCTGCAGATGGTCTCCCTTGCTGCAACTCTTAACGGCTATATCGTCAACATAGCCCTCCACTGTCTTACGTAAGTGGTCTCTGAAGATAATGCTCATGGCTCTTTGATAAGTGGCGCCAGTATTCTTTAAACCGAAAGACATAACTGTGTAGCAGTATGTGCCAATCGGTGTTCGGAATGATGTATGCTTTTCGTCATCAGGAGACATCTTGATTTGGTTGTACCCCGAGAAGCCATCCATGAATGACATATGTTCGAAGCCGCAGGTATTGTCGATCATGATGTCTGTGATAGGAAGGGGGAATTTATCTTTGGGGCACGCCTCGTTCAGATTGCGGAAGTCGATGCAGATTCGAATCTTTCCATTCTTCTTGAGGACGGATACTATATTGGCGACCCAATCGGGATGTTGCTCCTCACGAATGAAGCCGCTGGCTATCAGTTTGTTGACTTCGGCTTCGATTGCGTCCATGATGCCTGGGCGGAAGCGTCGCTGTTGTTGCTTGATTGGCTTCGCATCCGGCCGAATGTTGAGTTTGTGAAGAGCAATGTCTGGATTTAACCCTGGCATGTCTTCATTGCTCCAGGCGAACACATCAATGTACTCTCTGACAAGTTCTAGTAGCGAATCCCGCTCTTCGTCTGCTAGGCTTTTACTGACAAAAATTGGTTTTGGAGAAGATTCGCTGCCGAGGTCAACCTGTATGACTTCATCTTCAGTAGGAGGTTCTCTCTTTTCAAACTGCTTTTTCCATTGTGCGTCTAATTGTTGGGCCCACGGCTCTAGCTCGAGGATTTTGGGGATGTCTTCGTCTTCTTCGTAAGCGTCGGCGAATGCCATGTTGACTGACAAGACTTGTCTGAACACGTCTCCGATGCTAGTATCCGAGTCAGAAGTTGGTGACCCGGTTGAATGTGACTGCCAGTCACATTCTTCATCTGAACTCTCAGGGGTCGTAATAGGCGTTATATACCCTAACCCACATCGAGTTTTGCTATAGTAGTCTCGTGGTTTGCCTGCCGGGACTGGTGGCTTCAAAGGTAATCGTCGTCCATCGCCGTAGTTCAAACCTGGCATCGTCTCCAGATCATACCCCTGTTTCTGTATGAGATATTTGGATTGGGGGCTATAAAGATACAGAGGTAATCTTCCGGTATCTGACCCGAGGTCGGCTTCCTTTATGGTGAAGGGATGCGAGTCGTCCTTCCGGCCGAAGATGATTGGATGGTCCCCTCCCTCGATTATTCGGTAAGCGTCTTTTGCTGGAGTAAGCTGGATTACGGTGTACATATTTGTCACCTGTGTGTGTAGGTGAGTGCCTATACCGTGTTCCATAGCATACATTGTACATAGCTTATTGAGCTCGGTGTAGTTCAAAGATAACCCTTTATTGATGAAGTAAGGCATCTTTTCTAGGAAGATTACATCATCAGCGGAGGGGACATTAGTGTGGGTAGCCACATACTTGGCTAGCTCCGGTTCCTCTTCGGCTACCCCCTGTGTAAACGAAGACTGAGAGGACGACCTGGGAAGCTTGATTGTCAGTGGTTCAGTTGATGGAGCAGAGTGTGGAGTCGTTGGCAGACTAGCGACCCCCAATTTGGCATTTGATGTGGAGCGAGGAGTGGCCGGTTCGCTAGAAGTGTCAGACCTCGCATCGGGGTGACGACCCTTCTTGGGGAGGCGTATCATCAGTGGCCTATCCGAGGGATTGAGCTTCTCCGTTTGGGGTTGACCGACTCTCGACAGTCTGATTGTCAATGGCCCCGTTGTGGGTTTCGGCACTTGGCCGGACCTTGGCAGCCGGATTATCATCTGCTCTTCTTGCGCCGAGAGGCTGATCGCATCCTTCCGCAGAGTGGCAGTAAGGGGTACGGACTTGCCTGGTTTGCGAGCTTGGAGGTGGATCGTTAGGGGTCCTTCTGATCCCGTGGCCGTTTCGGTACCAGCTTGTTCATTTCCTTCATCAAGGTGCCTCTTCGACTTTTAGTATAGGCAGGAGTCTGAGTAGTAAGATTCGACCCCTTTGAAGGGATCGATGTCAGCAAACTCCGTCTTCACAAAGCCGTATTTGTCGACATATTTGAAGCACTAGTACAGCGTGGAAGGCACGATCATGTAATCGTGTATCCATGGGCGCCCCAAGAGGATGTTGTAAGAAGTGTCTACATCTATGACGTAGCAGGTGACTTCAGATTAGAGGTCGCCAATTTGACACTTCAGACGAATCTTCCCAATAGGGTAGCTCCTGCCCGAATTGAAACTGCTGATGGCGGTGCTTGTATGCGTCAGACGATGCATTAGGATACGGAGATGATGTAGCAGACCCTTCGGGATGATGCTTATGGAAGAGCCAGGATCTATGTGCATCCGATCCACCTTCACGTCGCCGATGTATCCAGTGTAGTATAGTGGACGATCGTGTAGGTTGGTTTTGATGAGCATGTCCTGCGAAGTGAAGACGATGTTGGGCATTGCTCCCATGCAGGCACTGTCTTGGAGATCCACGGGTGAGTCCTCCCAAGTGAGGTTGGATTGAGCCAGATAGACATCGACATTTTGGAGTGCTTCGCTTAAAGCAATACGAACGTCCTTGAAGAGTCTTAGGAGTTCGTATAGTGACAACTTGGCCGGTGTGTTAGCCAATTGTACTAAGATGTCAAAGTTGTAGGGCCTTTCTAGCCCTTGGGCTGCGTCTTTTCGGACAGATTTATCGAAGCGAGTCTCCTTCGGCCTAGGCTTGTCGGTCGTCGAAGGCTGAGCCGGTCCCAGAGCATCAGTTGTAGTGGGTTGATGATTTTCAGCTGGATTGTCAACCACAGGTTGGGATTGTGCTCCGGACCGCGTGACGACGGCTGTAGCTTCCTCGTTGTCTGCCGAGATTGTGTGGCAGGTCCTGACTTTTCCACTTTTCTTTTTGCCGGTGGAAGATGGTGTGGGCCGAGTCACTTCTGACACCAAGTCTGGATGGATCCACATGACCTCCCCTCGTGATGTGGTGAGGGGTGCTAGACCGGTAGCCTGATCTCGGGGAGGTGGAAGATTGGTAATCTCTATTGTCGCTAGAGGGATGGGGACCACCCCGTCCTGAGTTTCCGTCGGAGGGAAGCTGCCGAATTACACGGACACCATATTGGCTGCCACGGTTACCTCTTGGAAATCGATGGCCAGAGCGTTCGAATCGATGAAGTTTTGGATGTACCGTTTCAGCTGGTAGCAATCGTGTGTAGCATGATGGACATAGCGATGATAATGGCAGTACTTTGGATTCTCCATCTCTGTCGGCCGCGATTCCCGTCTTGGTGGAGGAAGCTGAATCCTGTCCCCCTGTATGAGCATGTCCAAGATGGGCTTGACGTAACCGTCTTCGAAGGAGTAAGTGATTTGCGGCCATTGTTTGTCTGCTGGCTTCGGCTCAGGTTTTTGTGCTGTGTCGGCCACCATAGCCTGCTTTCCTTTGTTGTCCCGATTGTTGGAGGGGCTACCCCCATTATCGTTGTTGGGACGCTTGCCCTTGTTTTCTCCTTCCGAGATGTGCAATCCCAGTTGGCGAGCCTTCTTCAGTCGTTCTTCGGCGCTTGTGGCGCTGATGATGAACGCCTTCTAATCTTTGAATTGACTTTCGCCCATCCAGAGACTGATCGTTGGAAGCAGTCTCTTTTGGCAAATTTCAATTAAAGAGGAATCTAGATTTCCGGAGGGCAGCTTCATGGCAGTCTGGCGGAACCGCTCAATGTAGTTCCTTGTCAGCTCCTTCTCCCCTTGGATGACGTCCATGAGGGTGGACATGGTGACGTCCTGCCCTACCTCGTAGAATCTCTCCAAGAACATGCGCTTGAAGCCGGTGAATGAGTGGATGCAGTTGTCCGACAGATTGCGATACCAGTCGAAGGCGACTCCTTCTAATGCCCCAATGAATAATCGTGTGAGGATAGCATCATCATGGGGCAGATGGTCGGTGGTGACCTCGAAGTACGTGATGTACCGACTTGCTGAGGTCTTGCCATCATACGGGTTGATATTGAACGGCTTATATCTTGGTGGAAATGGAACATCCCTCCACTCAGCAGGGTATGGTTGCCGTATTCTGAGGTCTTGGGCGTTTTCTCGGGCATGGAATATGGCTCGAAGCTCCTGAACCTCTCTTCTTACTTCTCGGGTCTCATCTGTCGCGGTAGGGGCTGTTATTTCGGGAGGATTGTTACCCGGGTTCGGTGCCGCCGAATTCGAGTCCGCATTGACCGCGGGACCCATGCTTGTTTGGCCAGGCGTTCCTCCTTGCAGAGTTGGAAGGGCCGCTTTAATCTCGTCTACAGACTTGACCAAAGCAAGTAATATGGCTTCGAGATTGTCGATGCGCTGGCGATCACTGGAACCACCTTGATTGCTGTCCATCATGAACACCGTCCTTGCATGAGGAGTGATGGAAGGAACGGTGGAGGATGTGCCCTCCGAGCCGTACCCATGCACCGAGAAGTCATCGGGATAGGTGGGAATGTTCTCTTCAGGCTCGGACTCGGAGAGAACGGTATCCCCAGCCTCAGAGATTGCTTCGTCTTGAGAGTCATGGATGTTCTCGGGGACATCAGCGTCTGTTGTACCTGATGGGAGAGTTGTTTGCACGGGCTCGGCTCTTTGAAACATCGGATTGTTACGGATGTTCGGAGGAGTGCTACCCCCAGTTCCCACAACCTCCAGCGATCTGGATGATGAATTTCCTATTGTGGCAGATTTCGTCTTTGAACGGGTGTGTTGGAATACTCCGGTGGAGGACAACCGTTTAGACGACAGTTTCTTAGCTGTAGTGGTTGATATCTTGGGACTGGAGATGCTTGTCTTCTTCCCTCTCTCTTCGGCGGGAACCTTCTGAGCGGAATTGTAGGAGACAACAGGAGGTACCACATCTTCTGAGCTCGGATGCCGTAGTCTTTGGAAGACGGACGGCTGATTTTCCGTCACTGCCGCGTTGTTGCAACAGCAGTTGACGATGATATGGGTGCAGCGATGTCCAAGCGAGGACTCTTTGTACACCAAAACTCCTCCTCTTTCCTTACGTTTGTGGAGGATCGCCTCACGCAAGTCAGAGGAACCACTTTGTCCTTTTGCCGCCGGGGGCTGGACTCGAGCGGTTCTATACAACTTCCCATCAGAGGCCCGTGTGATAGTCAACGGGACGCCTCGATAGTCAGTGGTTGGGACAGCTGACTGGGCTTGATGAGCCCGCGCTGTCCTAGACTTCCTCCTTTTAGCACTTGCTGGTGCGTAATAGGAGGAGTCCAAGTTGAATACCACAGAGTCTGGCTTATCATCCAGAGAACCATCAGAGTCAGGACCGTACGAGAGACGGTCGAGGACTGATCGAGAGAAGCGTGGAACGGACGCTATGCGGCTAGAATTGGGTACCGTGTAGGTTGTCTGCATGCGGTTGTCTTCTGCTGTCGGATGAGTTGTTTTTATGCGACTAGGAGTCACGACCGTGCAGGCTGACCGCATACGGTTGGCAATTATGGCCGCATGGGTTTTCTGCAAGCGATTGACTTCCATAGCCGCATGAGTTTCGTCCATGTGGTTGGCAACTGTAGCCGCATAAGCTATGCGGCTGACAGATATGGCCGCATGAGTTTTCTTTATGCGGCTGGCGGATGTAGCCGCATGAGTTTTCTCCCTGCGGCTAATACCCTTATGCGGCTCTGATCGCATAGAGTTCCTCTTTGCCCCTGCAAGTCCAGCATCATAGTATTTTCTTCTGCCGGACTTGGGGACAGCAGAGTTATCTACGGTCTGGAGTAGGGCCGCAGGGGAGTCTTGCTCGCCGTCTTGAACAACAGAGGGTATCTCCACAAGAGCTTCAGTAGGAACGAAGGATCGGGGTCTCCACTCCTTGCGGGCCTTCTTTGTGCGGGCTCGCTTCTGGATCGGGCCAGCGCTCTTGTCGGAGAGCATTTCTTCGAACGCCTGTTGGTCGAACCGGGCGACCAACTTTTGTTGCGTGGAGCCAAGCTTGGCTACATCCGATTGCGTCACCAACTCCTCAGCCGTGGAGAAGTTTGTCCCCAGCAGAGTCCCATCGTGTTTGCCATGAAATATAAAAGAGCAGAACAGTTTTATGGAGGGCTGGACTTTTACGTCACGTTACAAACTCGCTTGTACAAAGAAAGCCTAGGGACGAAAACCTAGGTACAGCAGTCTAAGTACAATTGTTTATTTTAGATTCTGGGGGTGACGATAGAGGCTCGGGAAGGACGGCAGCCCTGCCTTACTCCTTGGACGATCGGATGCAGCTTTGGCTCCTATGAAGAGATGGTTGGCGTTGAAGAAATGCTCTTCTTGCTCTCCCTCTATTATTCTTCTGGCTTCTCTCTCTCCCTGTGTATTTTCTCTCTGATTATTGGGGAGTCTCTCTGTATATGCGTATCTCTCTCTGATCGTGTATATATTCCGCAAGGGAATGGCACCCTGCTATTTATAATAGTGGGATGTCATCATTAGGGTTGCCAATGATTACATCTTGGAGATGGCGGCGGCCTGTGGATTGGTCAATCTAGGCCGTTCATTTTTTATTGTGACGAATCCGAGCCATTGAGTGTAGATTACACCAAATCCCATCAGCAATTAATGCTGATTGGAATAAATCTTCCTCATAATGATCTTCTGATGTCTGCGAATAAATTTGATTTATTCTCCTGCCACGTGTCCCAGATTATTGGAATTTGACCCAATCTTTAACTGCAATAAATCTGAGAAATTGATCGGCTTAGGACAAGTGTCCTAGGAGCCACTGTGGGGATCCGAACCACATGACGAGTGAGCCGCATATGATTTTGGGCCACATATGGTTAGGGCCACGTGTCAGGGCTGCCTGGGTAGTGGCCCTCCCTTGAGCCTTTGAACCACATGGAGGTAATCATTGTGAGCCGCATAGGGATACATCCGCCTGAGCCGCATGAAAATGGTCCTCTTGAACCGCTTGAGAAGTCTTTGCTCGAGCCGTATGAGGCTGTCTTGGCCTGAGCCGCATAGGACAGATTCATTCTGAACCGCATGAGAAGCCTTTGCTCGAGCCGCATGAGGCTGTCTTGGCCTGAGCCGTATAGGACGGATCCATTCTGAAAAGCATGAGGAGTCTTTGCTCGAGCCGCATACGAACGCCCACGTGGCAAGGCCACGTGGCATTTTCTGGATCTCGGGGGATTGTGTCAGAGATCTCCTTCGCATCCCTAGGGTTCTTTCTTTATGACAGAGTCATAATTACCTCTTTGTGTCAGGGCTGTCACTTCGTCAGAGCTGTCAGCCGTCAAAGTAATTAATGCAGGAGGGGAGAACTATTTTTGCAAGCCACGTGTCTTCTGAGCCTTATGGAATGTCTCGAGCCGCATAGTCCCTTGCGCCGCATGAATCTATGAGCCGCATGGTCTATCTGAGCCGCATGGACGCTTGAGCCGCATGGATCCCCGAGCGCATGAGCTCTCTGAGCCGCATGGGGATCCTTCTGGCTGAGCCGCATGGGCTTTCATGTTGATTTTGGGCCGCATAAGGGCCCCTGCTGCTTTTGGGCCGCATGAAGTTTTCTGGATTTTGAGCCGCATGAGGCTCTATGTTGAATTCGAGCGGCATAGAGAATCCCCTTCTTTTCTTGCGCTTGTGAAAGATCACATCTCGCAAGTCAAGGACATCTCGGTCAACCTTTGTACTCGTTTTGTGGGCCCGGGTATCTCGAGCACACGAATGCGTAGGTATCATGTTTACAACTTTCCATCAGAGGCCCGCTTTAACAGTTAGCGACGCTCTGATGGTCAGAGGTTGGGACAGCTGACTGAGCTCGACGAGCCCGCCTGCCCTAGACTTCTTCGACTTAGCACCGAAGGTGCATAGTAGGAAGAGTCCAAGTTGGAAGGAGGAAAGAGAAGTTGGTGCCCTTTTCAAAGAAGGAAAGGGGCTCTATTTATAGAATGGAGTGAGCCCTTTCTTCTTCTCCTTTCCGATGTGGGACTAAAAGCAATATTTTCCATGCTTCTACAGGTCCAAGGGTCTAGTGGGCTGATTTTGGATGTGGAGCTTTATGGATTTGGATAGGTTATGGGTTGAGTCTCAAGAGCCCAGCATAACTCAGCTTACAATCATTCTAGACTCATAAATATAAAAGTACAGACTCGAAAAACGACTCGCATCTGCAAAACTGAGCTGTCGTCGGGCTTGAGCTGGATGTAGTCGTCGTGTGTCGTATTGAATTATCACAAGTATTATTTAGTCAATGTTATCAATATTTGGTTGACTATGACTTTGTGTCAACAGGTTTTTGCAAATTGGTTTTGGGCTTTTTGAAAAGATCAAGCAATAAGAAGTAGTTTCGGCTTTTGTAAGTGGGCTTGTTTTCAAAATAAAAGGGTATTTGAAAACGTTTCTTGGATAGCCTGTTTGCCAGTATGATGCAGTTTACATCGTATTCCTAGACTCAATAAAAATGAAAAATATATTGATCAAATAGGAAAACCAATAGCCCTTTGATGACGCCTTCCTTCTGATATTTGAGCAAACATGAAGAGCCTTTTTTCTTGACGGTGGTCGTCCAAAGAAAACAGATCTAGAAATCTGAATACCTTTCAGTAGCTTCGCCCCCGAACCCTACGGGTGGTGCTACCCCCGACCCCTGTCCGCTGACCGGGCAGCGAAACCCCCAATGTGAGGCCCTCGAATAGGTCGTTGGACGATTCAGAGAAATTTTTTGTATGACGCCGTCTTTAGCCATCAAAAATTCTCTATTGTTATATGTCCTGGTTTGACAAAGCTTGATCATGCTTACTGCATGTCTATAATAACATGTTAGACGAACAAAATAATACAATACAAGCATAGCAATATGATATAGAATTTAGAACAATGCTAATTTTAAGTAGCAACATGATAGTGATTACATGAATATTAGTGATGTCATTATGGTAAGGGATATTTACACTAACTACCCCTATATTTTTCATTTATAACATGGGGTACCTCTACTTTTAAACTATTTACGCTGACCATCCCTATTTTTTGGTTTATTACACGGGGTACCCCTACTTTAAGGTAAAAAAAAAATTATAACACAAACTATCCATATTTTTATTTTATTTTTCTAAAGAGAGGGTGGTTAGTGCATTTTTTTAAAATCAGTGTACCCCCTGTTATAAACCAAAAATATAGGGGTGGTTAGTGTAAATAATCCTTATGGTAAACTTAATGGATTAGCCATATTCAAAAACATGGTATAATCATTAGGCTAACAACAGGGTTCTTGTTGGACTATTGCTAAGCACCCGTTTTATTACAGGTATTTACTCTTACGAAGAATATATGTTTCCTTTCTATACTTCATATCTGCTTGATTGTGTAGTATTTATAGACACTTTTTCCTCTCAATTCTACTCAGGCAAGTATGATCATTGGGTTGCAGCATATTTCCCTTTTTTTATGCTTCTGTTACATGGATTGAGATATAGAGTTGATATAGTGATAGTTACACCATTTCAAACAACTTATACGTATTTGGGTTGGACTAGAGTCTGGTTGGATACGTAGCTGGCCTATGCCACGTGACTTGGTCCCGTATATTTTGGGACTGGGTCATGACATATTTTTTGTGGTGGCCCATGAAGGTCGAGATAAATCGTTTCGGTTACGTCACTGTACCGAACGAGCCTGCACTAGAATAGCATATTAAGATCTCAATCCACTGTTGCTATTGAAAATTCCCTTAACTTTTATTATCGTTCTTGGAATTCCGTATTTGTGCTCAATCATACCTTCCTTGAGTTTCCATTTATAAACTCTCGTCATTTCCTATCTCGGAAGGGAGAACTTTTGTGATTGATCAACCATTTTGAGTATATCTTATTATAGATTGTGACTAGGGCAGATAATATTATGTAGGTGATTACTTAAGGTATATAGGGGTTGGATAGGCATCTCTACTAGATGGGTCGATAGGATATGAATGACACTTCTATCGAGATTTAGCTATATAGGAAGATCTCTTAGTGAAGGAGAGACCACTTGCCTAAGACACAAAGAATTGAACTATAGATATTACGCATTCATGGAAATCGCTGGAAGAGGAAGATAAAAAAAATTATAATGGCTGAAATGACAACAGATACGATTGGCAATTTGTATAGATTGACTAGAGACTAGATAAAATAAGAATAGTGCTACATCTACAATAGAATTTTCAAATAATATGACTTGAGGAACGGATAATTCAATGAGTCATGAAGAAAAGAGCAAAGAGGGTATAGTTTACTTATGATTAGAAAGGGGTAGATCATTGGTTGTGCTGCTAGAAGATTTGACCTAGGACTTGTACGAGTATAGTATAGAGTTTCAGGGATGACTATGACTTTCCTATCTTTGATGATTAGTCACATCCAAGGGATCTAGGACTAGAGTTAGAAAATCGTACCTTAAGAGATAGGCTAGTACACCCTTCGTCGACGCAAGTTAGTTAGAAACCCTAGAGGAATTGTAACAAAAACATTTGTGTTTAGTTTAAGGGTACGTAGTGGTTATCCTAAGAAGAAAGAATTATGCAAAGTAGTACTAGGATTATGTTAAATAATCGAAGAGGAACAAGGTAGAAATTGCAAGAAAAGACGAGGGTATGACCATGCTTATCTACGATAACTTACGAGGACTATAGAGAGAACTATATCTTAAGCAAGGCCCTTGAAGTTGAGATTCGAGTAAAAAAGAGGAGGCTATTCCGAAGAAATAAATGATACAAATTTTATGACAAAAAAAAATAAGGTTAGAAAAATGATTATGATCTAAAAATATGTTAGAAAACAGCACCATAGGTTGTAGAGAGACGTATGGTCAAATATGATCAAGATCAAGACGTTCAGAAAACAAGGACAAGAAATAGCATGAAATGAGAAAAAAACAAGATTTCAAGATAGAAGTAGAGTATCCTAAAGGAGATTGATGAATGGGATATAGAGTTGAGTTGCACATAGTGGATGGTAAATTTTAACAGATAAAGATGTTTCATGGATGAAGGAAAAAGGTTAGGAATTAAAGGTTGTGCTAAGTTTTCGAGAATCAAGGGAGTTTAAAGACCTTGACAGATTATATTATGAGCAACTTGATATTGTGTTATTAAAAGTTACCTCTAATAAAGCTATGCCACAAAATGGAGTGTACTAGTAGAAAAGAGATAAGACAGAAGACCTTAAAATACTATTAGTTAGATTCTAGATTAAGATTAGGTTAGTCGTGTTTAAGGAATCATGTGTTATCCTAGAAACCTGATACATAGGCTAAACCATAGTATGAACTCGTGTGCATTCTCTTTAGCTTATTTAACTATCAGATTATTCCAAGTGATCAGAAGTTGTAACTTCAGACCATATCACTATCCTTTCATTCCTTAATCTCCTATCATATGATTAGCAATCATAACTTCGTGATTATTCCAACTATGAGATCGAGAATGACCTTATCCCTTCCCTAATCATGTCATAATCTCAAAATCAAATCCTTGATGTATACCTCTTTGTGCCTAATATTCATATTACCATAGGCACCGTCTCTTCCAAATTTCTAGACTAAGTGTCTACCAAGTCGTGTCTTACTCTCGCGAAAATTACTCTTTGAACTTATCAAAAGTCTCATTACCATAACCTATAACTTTCTATTCGTGGTTTTCTCGAACTTGTCCCCTTATTATGCAATTATAAACCCCTCTATGCCTCCTCGCTCTGGTTATGTTCGACCGAGCCAATTTCTTCTAACCTGTTGAAACCTTGACCCATATTAGACTAGCACTAAATTGATAAGTAATTCTCTTATAGAGTTATTGACCAATAATACTGTGATAGTACCCAAGTTCCTTAGATTGTTGCAGTTTGTAACACCTATATTCTCGTATTTCTTCTTAGGAAATATGTTATCCCATAGACCTTGCTAATAGAATCGTGACCATAGATGGTTGTTGCATTTATAAGTTGAGTTTTTAGTATACTCTAGCACATAGATACTAGTGGCATCAACGTCCCACATGAACCATATACGACTAGTCGTACTTGACTCCTTTAGATATAAATCTTCTATCATTTTTATTCTGTCTAAGTGTAATTTCAAGGACGAAATTCTTTAAGGTGGGAAGGATATAAGCCCCTGGATTTTAGGTTCTTTTATATTTTTAAATAAATTATTCTCAAAAATAATTTTATTATAATTAGTTTTGATCAGTAAATGTACTTTTTCGTGACGATAATTTTTGAAGCATCAGGGATGTCAATCTCTCGAAACTTCCTCATGATTTTTGCAGTAGATAAGTTTATCTTCATGTTGATATATCATGTCCTACTTAAACTTATTTTATTGTATTATATTACATCACACAACTTTATGGTCAATTTAGGCTATTGGACCATCTATCGTAAAACTTGGCCTAACTTTCAATTTAATTTCGGGGCTCGACATCTATCCAACCTAATTGACCTAATATATGGTTTTGACCTATTTTCAGTCTACTACACGTACGAATCATGTGCCATCTAATTGAGCTCTCGCATGCTATTATTTAATCAATGATCATAAATGACTTAAATTGTAGTCATGATCGCTCCAAGCCCAAACCTAATCCAGTCTAGCCCAAACCACCCAACCTAAGTGGATGTAACCCCCTTCTTTTACTGCTGTTATTGCTAATATTCATGTCTTAATATTATTAATTAAGTTTGGAATTCAAATACCTAAAAATATATGACCTGGCCTAAATTATTGTCACTAGTGTATATAGAATATAATATATTTTATATATATATATATATATATATATATTATAATATATATATATATATATATATTAGAGTATATACATCATATATTAATTTGGGGTATATGTATGCATGTATATAAATTATGATACATATACCCAAATGCGTGTAGCCCAACACACCACTAATGTGGATCCGGGCGAGCGGATGTGCATAAGCCAACCCGCAAAACCGTAAACCCACGACCCGTACCTAACTTAAACCCACATAGAAGGATTATTGGGCGGCGGGCAACCCAAAAACTCGCGGACCAGTCCCACTGTTTCAAAATCACTTACATCTTCTTCTTTTTTCGCTCTCGCGTGCACGGTCTACACTGTACAGTCTCTACCAATGCACAGACACGACATACACGTTGTACGGCTCTCATCACCTCTAGTTGGCAGAATAGCCATCTCTTCCTCACTTTCCTTCCTATATAAGCCCTTATATTCTTTTATCTCCCGAACACTAAACCCTAGCCGCCCTCCTCTCATTCCTAATGCTTCCCTCAATGTCCGGCGACCTAAGTGAGCAACCCTTCGTGAACGGTGTTTACAAGCTCCGTTTGGCTGAACCACGGCGTGAAGTAACACTCCGACTAGGTTGGCTAGGCATGGAGGTTCTAGCAGGCCCCTCGCCATCTGCTTTGTTGGGTTTGTAGCCTTTTCTTTTGGTTTTTAGTCCCACATCGGCTAGAAAGGAATGTGTATCTCCATATATGAGTCTTTTCTCTTTATGGAGATGCACATGTAGTGCACATGGGTGTGTGCCATGTGGGATTAATTATTAATGGTATAAAGGCTATAATCACAATTAAGAAGCTGTAAGCTTTTTGCTCTTGGAAATTTATTTCCATGGAGCTAAGCTCCGTAGGAGCTTAACGACTCGGACTCGGACTCGGACTCGGACTCGGGCGGCTCGGCTCGGGCTCGGGCTCGGGCTGGCTCGAACTCGGGCTCAAGGGCTCATGAGGCGTAATGTGGCATTTTGTTGGCGCACTTTGCACTTAGCACGTCAGCATCGTCGCTAGGCGCATAGTGCGCTTAAGTTGCGCTCGTTGCACGAGCCACTTGCGCGACCACGTTGCGCGGCCCGTTACGCGAGCCCAGTTACGCTGGCACAGTTATATGCAGGTTCTCTCCTCTCTCTGACAGGAGTAGTAATCACAATTCTAGGGAGAAAAACTCTAAGTGTTCTTTAACACAAAGAGTAGTGAGCGTGTTCTTTAACACAAACTAGTACTTTTTAGTACGCGTGGGTTCTGTTACTTCAAACAGAGAGAGAAGAGTAGAGCCATTGCCAGAGGAGTTTGCCGTCTTCCGAGGAGTCAGAAGAGCAGGAGTGTTCCAAGGTTTTCCGTCAACCTTGCTGGTTCCTGGAAGCTGTTCGCAGAGGGCGAATAAAGCTTTGAGCAACGGTGATCATTCACCCTAGCATTTCCATCTTCGCCTGTCATCCTTCTGTTGCCTTTAGCAGTTCTGTCAGTATCTTCTTTTTAGAAGGCACTACTGTCAGTTTGCTACGATCACGAAAATCTCTTTAGATTATTCGTGTATTACGATATCTTTTTAGATCTCGTAATTTACAGAATCCTTCTGGATCTGTTGCAAAACCTTCTTTAAGGAATTGCATTTGAAACGTTGTCTTTACAACTATTTCAGTTTCTGTATTTTCCATCGAATAGCGTGCCCGGCGTTCCCGGATATAATAATCTCAAAGCTTATTGCTACGATGAAAAATATTAATGCTTCACTCCTAAACACTGACTTCTGTAAGTTAGAGAAGTTTGATGGAGAGCATTATCAAGTCTAGAAGAGGAAGGTTTATCTCACTCTTCAACTCAGAGACGTGGATCACGTGCTTCTAAGAGGAACCTACCGTTCCAGATACTGGGTCTGCTGCCGTAATCTCTGCGGCTACTAAACTTCAGGCCAAGTGGAGAAGGAGAATAGCATTTGCAGGTTGCTTATCCTGAATGCTATGGAGGATTCCCTAGCAGAATCCTATTCTAAGAAGAATATCGCTAGAGACATAGGGAGTCTCTAGAAAAACTCTACGAAGAAGAAGAAGACAAGAACGCAGTAAATATTTGTGGTTGAAAAATATCACAAGTGGTTCTTTGAGGACGAAAAGTCTATGCTGCCGCAGGTAAAGGAGTTCCTGAAACTGCGACAGAAGCTGGAAGACGAGGGATGCCCCTCCCCGACAAGTTGTTGTTGGAGGGATTGTCTCAAAGCTCCCCGCTGGGTGGAGTAAGTTCTATGCAAACATGCATAGGAAGAAGTTGGAGATCACCCTTGAAGATCTCCTACAGGAAATCTATGTTGAGGACCAGATGCGGGCTCAACTGAAGATGGACACACTGTCCAAGCAATTGGCTAACGCCAATCTGGTTCAGACCAAGGAACCAAAGGGAAAGCAGGCAGCTTTCCACAGCAAGAAGAAGAACCCTGACAATCTAAAAGTCAAGGGAACTTCTATCAAGAAAAAGAAGCCAAAGTCAGAAATGCCTTGCTTCATGTGTGGCAAGAAGGGCCACTTTAAGAATGAGTGTAAAGCAAAGACCAAGCAATCAGAGCAAGGAGAGCCTAGTAAGGTATCTATGATCACTGACGTAATTACTATGATTGTACAGGTTGATGCAGTAAGGACTGACTCTGACTGGTGGGTAGACACTGGAGCCTCCTGCCATGTCTACTCCAGTAAGGAGTAGTTCACCACCTATACACCTACTTCTGAAGTGGTTATGATGGCGAACCAAGCACAAGCTGAAGTGCTCGGGATCGGGACGGTGGTGTTGAAGCTGACTTCGGAAGTCTCTGACGCTTCAAGACGTAAAGCACGTACCTGCTATCGCCAAGAACCTGGTCTCGGGAGGCCTACTCTGCAATGCAGGCCTCAGGATGGACATCAATGCTGGCCAGATGGTGATGTCTATCAAGGGAATATTTCGGGAAAGCTTTTTATACCGAAGGAATGTTCAAAATTCAGCTTGTAAATCAGTCCAATGTAATTAATGTGATTAATGAAATCACTCCTTCTGCTTATACTCTTGAGTTGTGGCATAATAGGCTAGGACATGTTCATTGTAAACGAATAAATAGAATGTCTAGTCTAGAACTTATCTCCAAATGTGGGGGTAAGGTAGAGAAATGTGAAGTTTGTGCTCAAACGAAGATCACAAGGAAACCCTTTCCTCGGGTTAATCGAAGTACAGATCTTCTGGAGTTGGTTCACTCCGATATCTGTGACTTCAAAGAGTTCTCTACAAAGGCCGGGATAAGTATTTCATAACTTCATCGATGACTTCTTAAAGTATGCGTTCGTCTACTTGCTGAAGGCTAAAGGCGAAGCATTCGAGAAGTTCAAGAAGTTCAGAGCCGAAGCTGAGCGGCAGACTGGACAACAACTCAAAAGGATAAGAAGTGATCGAGGTGGGGAGTACAGGTCTCATGAATTCGCATCGTTCTGTAAGGAATATGGAATTGTCAACGAGACTACGGCTCCGTACTCTCCTCAATCAAATGGAGTAGCTGAGAGGAAGAACAGGACGTTGACAGAAATGATAAATTCAATGTTGTTGACTGCTGGCCTTCCTAAGTGCTACTGGTGAGAAGCTGCATTGACGGCCACTTTTATTCTAAATAGAGTGCCTCATGCAACTTCAGACGTTACTCCTCATGAACTTTGGTTCAAGGTCAGACCTAACTTGAATGTCATTCGAGTGTGGGGGTGTCTGGCGTATGTCAAGCTTCCAGATCTAAAGATTCAGAAGCTTGGGACAAGGACTACAAAGACGATCTTCTTAGGGTATGCCGAAAAGAGTGATGCTCAGAGATTTCTTGATATTGAGTCAAATTATATCATTGAATCTCGCGATGCAGAATATTTTAAAGACAAGTTTGCAAGGCACAAGAATATTGTTCTTCCGTATGTTCCGGAGAATAATCAGGGTGCACAAGAGACTGAAGTCTTCAATGAAGATGTGGTCCAAGAAGATGTTGTTGTTGATACAACGGTTGAACCAGAACAAGCTAAGCCATCAGCTAAGCGTGTGAGGAGGCCGAAGGACTTCGAAGTGACTTTGTCACCTATCATGTGGAAGCAGATCCGCTTACCTATGATGAGGCGATGAAGATCAGAGACACAGTTTTCTGGAAGGAGACGATTGACAATGAGAATGATTCCATCACCTCAAATAACACTTGGGTACTGGTTGGTCTTCCTGAAGGAGCGAAACCCATAGGATGCAAATGGATCTTCAAGAAGAAGATGAAAGCAGACAAACTATTGACAAGTTAAAGGCTAGGTTGGTAGCCAAGGGGTTTTCTCAGAAGCAGGGGATTGACTATTTTGACACGTATGCTCCAGTAGCCCAGATGACCACCATCAGAATGTTGATTGCTCTCGCAGTAATACATAAGATGGTGATACATCAGATGGATGTGAATACGGCTTTCCTAAATGGCGAGCTGACCGAAGAGATTTACATGCAATAGCCAGAGGGATTTGTCATCAGGGGTCTTAAACAAAGTCTGTAAGTTGGTGAAATTCTTGTACGGTCTTAAACAGGCTCCCAAGATGTGGCATAAGAAATTTGACAAAGTTATAAGGTCAAATGGCTACATGGTCAGCGATACGGACAAGTATGTTTACACGAAGTTCGATGATGGAAGAGGTGTGATCGTTTGTCTGTACGTGGACGATATGCTTATCCTAGGTACGGATATTAGCTGTGTCACGGAGACAAAGAAATTCATCTCAAGCAATTTTAGTATGAAGGACTTGGGGGAAGCTGATGTGATCTTAGGGATCAAGATCATCCGGACAGACACTGGACTAGCGATGTCACAGTCTCATTATATTGAGAAAATGATCACTCGTTATGGGTATCGGGATCTTCCTGGGATCGATACGCCGTACAGGTGTGATCTGAAGATGAAGCCTAATTCAGGGGAAAGCGTCAGGCAGCTGGAGTATGCAAGCGTAATCGGGAGTTTGATGTATGCTACTACTGCCACAAGACCTGACATAGCTTTTGCCATAGGAATGCTGAGTCGTTTTACGAGCAATCCAGGTGTTGAACACTGGAAAGCTGTGAAACGGGTTATGAGATATCTCAAGAAGACTCAGACATATGCACTGTACTACAGCGGAGATCCGTAGGTAGTAGAAGGCTTCAGTGATGCCAGTTGGTGCTCAGAGGTGGAGAGCGAGAGGTCCACAGGTGGATACATTTTCACAATGGGTGGAGCTGCTATATCGTGGAAGTCGAAGAAGCAGACTATGCTCTCGCGGCCATCCATGGAATCTGAGATCTTTGTACTAGATACCGCAGCCGAGGAAGCAGAATGGCTTCGGAAGCTCATGTATGATCTTCCATTGGTTGGAGCACAAATACTGGCGATACCGATATACTGCGACAACCAGGCGACTGCGGCGGTGGCATCAAATGACCTCTTCAACGGGAAGAAGAGGACTGTGCGGTTGAAGCACAGGGCAGTACACGATCTTATCAAGAGAGGTGTTATTACAGTGATTGATGTTCGGAGTCAGGAGAACCTGGCAGATCCGTTCACCAAGGGCCTCAAGCGCCAGCTGGTCAATGACACAGTTTGTAAAATGGGCGTGAAGGCATTCTGATATTAGATTATTGTATTCCTACCATAAAGTTTTATGCTAATAGTTCAAAGATTTATCTACTAGGCATCTAGCTTTTGGTTCAAGGGAGGACCACTAATCGGAAGAATATTAGAAATGGTGGGTACATATTCTATTGGGCATGGAGAGGTTACGGACCTATAACCACTGTTGTCTACTATTGTTTTCTGCGGAAAATGGTTCCTGTGGGAAGGTTGGCTTAATTGCCTTAATGAGTTCTCAGGCAGAGTGAATGCCTGGTATGCTTTACAGGAAGCATGGTAGAACAGCACTACAAGGAGTAAACTCCATGCTACAGTGGGGTGACTCCACGATGAGGTTCTTATATGTGGGGTGATGCCCAGGAATAGGATAAAGCCTCGGCTTTGCAGGCCAAGTCACAGTGGCGTAGCACCGCAAATAGGCAGTTAGCCTAATGCTGTATGTTAAATATAAAGAGGGGTGTAGTCAGCACTACAAAGAGGAGGAGTTTCTCAATTTACGGTGGCACGACACCACCATGAGGTACCCGGTTAGGGATAAAGCCTCGGCCTTGCAAGCCATGTCGTTGCGGCGTAACACCGCAAGGGAGCCTAAGGCTTCATGCTGGGTAGTTTGGCACTACAAAGAGGCGGTTGCCTCATGCTACTGTAGTATGACACTACGATGAGGTTCCCGGTACGGGATAAGGCCTCGGCTTTAAGCCATGTCATAGCGGCGTAGCACCGCAAGGGAAGCGCAAAGCGCTTCATGCCATGTCTCTTTATAATGAACTCACCTATAGTGTATGACAGAGATATCAGGCCGTCTCTTGAGGGTAAACTTGTAGACACCCAAAATTATACACTGAAACCAGGCTGGCACAGGGCCTTTAATGTGTAGCCAGAAGCACATGTAACTACATTATGTGAGTGGAAAGAATTTCAGCTATGATGCAGAATTCAAGGCTTAGTCCATTCTTGTATTATAGTTTGATTTTTACTCACGTGGGAAGATTCAAGTCTTAAGTGGCATCTATCCTAAAAGCATAATGGACAGTTACTGTGGGGAACACTCGTACTCATAATATAGAGATATGTGGGAGATTGTTGGGTTTGTAGCCTTTTGTTTTAGTTTTTAGTCCCACATCGGCTAGAAAGGAATGTGTATCTCCATATAATGAGTCTTTTCTCTTTATGGAGATGCACATGTAGTGCACATGGGTGTGTGCCATGTGGGATTAATTATTAATGGTATAAAGGCTTAATCAACAATTAAGAAGCTGTAACTTTTTGCTCTTGGAAATTTATTTCCATGGAGCTAAGCTCCGTAGGAGCTTAGCGACTCGGACTCGAACTCGGACTCGGACTCGGTCTCGGACTCGGGCTCAAGGGCTCAGAGCGTAATGTGGCATTTTGTTGACGCACTTTGCACTTTAATCAGAATTCCAGGAAGAAAAACTCTAAGTGTTCTTTAACACAACAGAGTAGTGAGCGTGTTCTTTAACACAATCACTAGTACTTTTTAGTATGTGTGGGTTCTGTTACTTCAAACAGAGAGAGAAGAGTATAGCCATTGCCAGAGGAGTTCACCGTCTTCCGAGGAGTCAGAAGAGCAGGAGTGTTCCAAGGTTTTCCGTCAACCTTGCTGGTTCCTGGAAGCTGTTCGCAGAGGGCGAATAAAGCTTTGAGCAACGGTGATCATTCACCCCAGCATTTCCATCTCTCGTCTGTCATCCTTCTGTTGCCTTTAGCAGTTCTGTCAGTATCTTCTTTTTAGATGGCACTACTGCCAGTTTGCTACGATCACGAAAATCTCTTTAGATTATTCGTGTATTACGATATCTTTTTAGATCTCGTAATTTGCAGAATCCTTCTGGATCTCTGTTGCAAAACTTTATTTAAGGAATTGCATTTGAAACGTTGTCTTTACAACTGTTTCAGTGTCTGTATTTTCCATCGAATAGCATGCCCCGGCGTTCCCGAATATAACATGCTTTTCTGCCTTTCTGTGTTCGACTCTGGCCAGCGGTGTCACCGACGGCCAGGCACGTCGAGAATGACGCTGGCCACTCCCATCGAGCACAGACGAGCCATCTCCACTCTCGTGCATTCCACGTCGATGTGTAGTCGGACGTCCCCGACTTACGATTGTCGGCACGAGTCAGGCAGCGAGGATCACCGTCGATGACACTGTTAGCACGTCCTTCATCGGCGTAATGCCTCTACCATTGTACCCCCTTGCCGCGGCTGGGTACTTCTGCTACCTAGGTACTCTTCTTTACCATTGCCTCCTTTTTTAACCGTTATATCACCGTATACGTATGTATAGAGAAGGTTAGGTTAGGAAGGCAGCAAGTATCTTTGGGTTTCTATAATGAACACATGTCCCAGTAGTATAATATACAGTGAGCCAATAGTTAAGTAAGTGTAAAAAGGAATTTCATGGGTGAGTGAAGGAAGTTGTAGGTTGTCTCCTAAAGGATGGAGAATAGAACCACATGACTCTGTGAGTGTTGTGAATGTTGTGAATATTGGGTTTGATAGTTGGAGGATGTGGGCAGTATGTGCAACCATGACAAAGATATTAGGACAAGGAAGGATGTATTTTTTTCTTGCTAGTGAACGTTTGAACCAATGTGGGATGGGGTGACGATCAACACTACTTATTTCCTTTGGATAACAATTAGTATGGTGATATTATTTAGAAGAGTATAGGTTGAAGTTCAAGCATGGAGAATGAGATGATGTACCATGTTATTGTACAAACTATATGAGGATACGAGAGTGTAACCAATGGTGAATGCAACGTGTATATATGTTTTCTTCCTAGACTAGCCTTGTGCCTAGCCATTACTTACTGATAATGAAGTTGGTATGCTAGAGTAGGAAGAGAGGAGAAAGGCTATGTGAGTTGGTAATAGGTGTGTTGTAATCCACTGGAGTAAGGGGAAGTATGGAGAATCATTGTACTAGCTATATCTGATTGCGAAGAAGACATACATAAATAAATTCTAGCTTATTAAGATAGTACCAACTGTGACCTTCACTTTCATAGTAGACTCATAGTAGGAGCTTCAAGCCAAGGTAGGTGGTTGGTGCTGCACAACAAAAACCCTTATTTCTTGTTAGTGTTTATTTTCCATTCTTTTAATATTGTTATTTAAATAACTAGTTGTAGTAATCAATTCCAAATCATTCTTTAGGATCTTTGCATGCTTGGGACTAGGATTCCATACCAGTTTTTCATTCTCAACAAAATAAATCAGACAAGTATACCTTGCATGTATGTTAAATTCATTATTCAGTTACATGTTATATGCCTGCTATTTTAATCGATATATTACATGATGCATCCGAGCACGACTCTGAATGCAAACAACGAGATACATTGGCTCTCTATTTTCTAACATAGGCCATAGGAGACTACCCCCATATTGTTGTATGGATATACTAATATCTCATAGGACCCTGACACTATCTTAGACACAGAGAGGTGATGATGAAACATAGGACGCATATCCCATACTCGACTAATCATTTGTACGACGGAGCATATGACGACATAGATCATGATAGTCATTTCATTGTACTATTTACTGGACTTCTGATTAGGGACTGAGTGTGTCATGGAGTCGACATGTTCTAGATACATTGGGCAGGGAGGACAGTCACTAGACGTAGTGGCTACGAGTTGTGATCACTTTGTTATTGCAGCATGACGGGTGCCCGAAGGGACCGCCACTGTACGAGTACCCTAGATCCCATGGACAGCCCCATATGTTGAAAGTTATCCTCATTGTATATACACATAGTTGATAGTACACCCCTGATCTTTATGCATTCTCTTCCATAGTGGCATGTATATTATGTATCTTATTGCATCCCCTGAGGACCTGGTTGTTTCACTTAACAAAATGCCTAAAATCGGCTTTTAAAATAAAACGAGAAAAAGTACAAGAAGTAGATTCTGGGAAAGTATTGCTATGGAAGTCTGATCTGTAAATGATCACTTTGTTCCTTGGACCATACGATGATGATGAAGATCACTGCTTAAAGATGAACAACCGGAAGAACTAAGTCACCAGAAAGGTATCGACGCACTTGGGCACTGATGGCGAGGCCGAATGCTTTCCTGCTTTGCTTCACTCTGTTTGAAAGAAAGGTTGAAGAAGAATGCTCTGGAGAATCAAAATCTCTGAGTTCTAATCTTTCTGTTTTCTCTCCTCCTCTCTGTCCTTTCATATGAGAAAAATAAGTCTATTTTAGACTTGGGCTCCTGTGCGTAAAAACTCAGCAAAAGTTTCGTCTTTACGCTAACAACTGCCACCCATGACTGGAGTCATCCTCTGCATACGTTGACACGTGTCCCATCATTTCAGTAAGAATAGGATACACGTACACACGTTCTTCGAGATATGTGGCACGAAAGCCATGTAGGCAAACCACGTTCCAAATTGGTGAAGAAGAATAAGGCGTAAAAACAACCCAAATACACCCTGAGCGTAAAGTAGTAGACTAGGCGTAAAATAGCCCTGACATAGACTTCCCGCATAAAGTGGTTGTTAAATAACCTTGAGCGTAAAAGTAGCCCAAATAAACCTTACGCACACGTCAACTTTTGAGCGTAAAAACTCGTATAGTCTCCGTGCGTAAAAGAAGCCATATTGTGAGCATAAAATAGCTCAGTCCACATACTAAACGACAAATTGGTCTCTGTGTAAAACAAATCCCTTTAATTTATGTAATATATGCCATCATTAAATCTTTATGTCAGACTTTGCATTAAATGCAAGACTTGACAGCTTTGTCCAGCGTAAAAGTGGCTAGCCTGTCGTAGGCGTATAACCATTAGCTTGACCCTGGCATAAAGTGATTAGCCTGTCTTTGGCATAAAATAGATCATGTTGAGTGGAATATTTTATCTCTTTGACTCACTCTATGAAGCATTTTTTTACGCTCCTACAAGACCCCCTTCAAAGTTTTCAAATATCTTCAAAATTTGAAACACTTTGAACAGAAGCGTAAAATTTGGGATTTAAACAGTCAGCGTAAAATTTGGGATACGCAACAGACGTCCGCGTAAAAGTGGAGATATCCAACAGTCGGCGTAAAATCTGGAATTTGAACCGATTTGAATTTCTCTTATAAATAGGTCTTTTTAGAGAGAGAAAATACTTTACTCATCTTCTTGCAATCCCGAATCCCTTTGCCTTCTTCTTCTTTTGAAACTTCACTTTGATCTGATGGCTCCCAAGAAATCATCCACCGCCAGCAGCAAGGGGAAGAAACCCGCCATCGATTCGTCATCGGCCGAACATGTAGAAACCCCCGTTCGATCGTTAATACCGCACCGAAAGCCCAATCCAGCCGTAGCTCCGCCTATGAGGGGTAAAACCCTATTCTTCGGCTGGAAAAACTCGTCGGGGAAGAAAAAGACCAAAGATCTTTTGTTTTACGCCTACGTTATGTGTTAGCATAGAAACTGAGATAATAAAAATCCCCACGTTATACGTGTTAGCATAGAGTTCAAAATACGCCCACGTTTATTCGTGTCAGCGTAAAAACTGAAATACGCCCACAAATGTGTCAGCGTAAAATTTGAAATATGCCCACATCTAATGTGCCAGCATAAAAACTGAAATACGCCCACAAATGTGTCAGCGTAAAATTTGAAATACGCCCACAGATAATGTGCCAGCGTAAAATTTAAAATACGCCCACATCTAATGTGCCAGCGTAAAAACTGAAATACGCCCACAAACGTGCCAGCATAAATCTCCCAAAAATAAAAGACTTTGTGTAAAGAAAACAAAGACTTTTTACATTTTAGAAAACTTTTTACCTTATATGTAAAATTTAGATCAATTTATCTGCATAAATGACATCAAATTAGATTTTCTCTAATTTGATTTCTTTTTTCTTTTTGCAGTAGACTTGCAAATTCACCCTCTTGTAGAAGTCTTTGGCTCGTCAATCGGCATGGTGGGTTCGAATTATCTGGAGGATCTGTCTCACGTAGCATTTCCTCAGTCAAACCCTGATTACCCTATAGAGAGAGCACAATTGATAGCAGCCCAAGGGGATAAGATGTTGCTATCTATGATGAATGGAGATTTGTTGACTTCACTAGATGCACAACAATTTGCAAAATTGGCCTTCTTGTTTGGGGATGCAATTGACTGTAAGTCCCAGACACACCCCAAGAAGGAGTCTTGGATATTCAAATTTGGAGATAGAGCCATGTATCTCCCGGATATGGACAGAGATTATCCTTTGTCAGCATTCTTCCATGCTACCCATCATCGACAAATGCTGTGGAATTTGACTCCTAACAGTCATGGAAGACCGGGTAGAATTGTTTTCAAGAGGGAGCATGCTAATGATATGGGGTATTTTGCTAGTGTTCCCAATGGCGGTGTCACTTCTATTTTTGGCCTCATGCCAGGGGCTAATCCTAGTAAAGACTCGGGTTTAATTCAACCAGTACAGACCCAGATGTTCATCAACAAATTTATGAGGGCTGCTGTATTATATCCCCAAACAAACCCCAAGTTACCGGGGTTGACTCCATTCAACCAAAACTGGATCCAGATAAGTATTTGGATGATGAAGAACTTTGAGGCAGAGCTGAAAGACATTGGCTTGTATGAAGCGATAGCTTCCACCAGTCAGGGTATTCCTCCGAACGAAACCTATTCATGGCTTTAATGGAGATATACATAAGTTCAACTGGAACTTTTGCAACCCCGAAAGGCGATATGGGCCTTGCTCTTCATGAGATGCAGTTTATCTCGAAGCTGCCAATGGGGAAGCCCCATATGAGGAATACGTTCCCTCCAATAGGGAACTTGCAGAAATCAGAGAGACTAACCCTCAATTGATTGAGGTATATGAGGAATTGATGTCACTACATGATTTGTACTACAATGCACCAAAGTACATCTTATTTAGCGTACATCAACAAGTGGACGACCTATCTCTTCTTCCATAAGGATAAGATATCCAAAGATGACAAAGAAAGGTTTCAGGAAAACAAAGCTCCGGCAATCAATATAGATTCGACAATTCCCTCTAACAAAATTCGGGATATGATGATTGCCTACAAATTTCTGAATAAATATCTGTCTACAAGGACTGGGGATTCCCTGCCGGAACTGAAGCCTGTGAGCTTCCTAGATACGGTAGTCAGAAAATCTCTAGGAGAGCTTTGCTGGCAGGCTTTCTTTCTTTATGGCTGAAAAGATGGGTTGTGTCGGATATTGGTACTGTTGACAGAATCCAACGTACCTACTATGGCCAGCAGTACGCTTGGTTTTTAAAGTCAGAATTAATCTGCTATCGGCCATGGTGTGTCGAGTAAATGCAGGTTTAAGGACTTTCGGTGAGGAATTAATCAACAATGCTCCTCATCGGAACATTTTTCCCAGGGTGGAAATGCCCTATACTTATTTGATGGGCTGGTTATTGCACCACAATTGCAATCTGTTGCCACCAGGCCTGGAAGATAAGAGTAGGTCTTCCTCCAAAAATTTAGCAAAGCTACATGGACCGCTACGACTGTGGCGGATATCCGGGCAGTTCTGAACTATTCTTATGGTTGGAACTTCTTCTGTACCCGGCCGCAAGTTCCAGCAGATTGCTTCGGCATTCAGTTTGAAGATGAAGTCGAAGGAAGAGTTGTATTACCAACATCAGTCTTTAGATGGCATCAGTGCATTAGACCTTCTCACCTGATGTACAGAAATGAGGATAATTATGCATTTGAACCATATCTACCCAGTAGGTTCGCTCGCCAATTTGGGTACGACCAACTTCATGTTGGTAACCCTTCTACTAATTTTTGTCACTATGGGAAATTACTTGACGGTGCTAGGGGTTGGAGATATTTCAGTACTACTCGTACTGGTGCCAAGTTTAGAGTCTCGACCACCACCAGTACTACAGAGCTACGTATACTTCATACGTATGCTCACTTTTATGCTTCGATTCGTTCTTCAACCACGGCTACAATATGAGAGGTAGTCTGAGGTAGCCTAAAGAAGGAAATATTGAGGAGCCGGTCAGGGTACCAGCAGACATCCCTGACGATACTGGCATTCCAGATCCATATCTGGAAGTTATCCCTACATGAGTTGGGGAACCAGCTGCAGAACCTATCATCATTGGCAAAGGCCGAAAAAGAAAACAATACAGTCGTCATGTTTCCAGAGAAAACTCCAGAAAGGAAAAAAAGTCTACCACTAAAGGGCCTTCCAAACCAAGAGCCTTCACTCCAGAATATGACACCTTGGTTGAAGAGGATCATCTTGTTGGTTCTTCTTCAATCCGTCTAGGAGAAGGATCTTCAGCCCTTCCACCAGTAATAGCACCAAAAGCTGTAACACTTTTGTCTCCTGGACGCCTTAGCTCCTCACTTCATTTATCTTTGCTAACCAAGGCACAAGTTACGGGAGATGCTACTGCTGTATCCACTGCTGATCGAGATCGTATTCCATCAGATGAGCCGGCTCTCGACTTCGATGATGATGACTGGGATGGCGATTACGATTCGATTCTTGAACAAAATGCACATATTCCAGGTATTTATACAAAACCTATGCGGAATTATGTGTCATAATTTTGTATATTAACTTATTTTGTTCATTTTGTAGATATCATCATTGCACCAAAGCCTGTGGCTCCTCCTCCTCAAGAAGAAGATATCTATGAAGAAAATAAAGAATCTGAGGATGAAACTTCTTCTTCAAAAGAAGAAGATGCTGATGACGAGGGAGTACAACAACCTGAGATGGAGCCCCAAGAAGAACATTCTCCATCATTAGAGGTACAACAAGCACAACCTGAAATGTCCTCTCCTGCTGAGGACCAGCATAAAGAAGACTACAGTAGACCTCACTATAGGTGATGATAAGCTGTTGGAGGAGAACCAGATTTAAATAAAGAATCGGCTGTAGAAAATTTTACTACAACTAAAGCATGGAAAATCCTGCAGAGCAAACAATTGAAGAAGATGCTGAAAGCATACTTGAGTCACCAACTGAAACTAGGGATATTGTAATAACATCTTCTAATGTTGCTATATCCAGTACCAGTTTCTGTCACGCCCCAGAACCAGAATACTGGAGAACGGGGACAGACATAGCCAGCTACGTATATGAAATAGAATCCATCTCGCTATACGGTCACGGCTGTCTAGATACATGAGGGTTTATCTACAAGCCAACAGTCTCTTAAGTCATGAACAAGCCTAGTGTCTCAATCACAAGCAAGTAAGTAAAGGTTACAAGAAGTATGATCATTAAATATACAATAGTAAGGCGTCCCAAACATTACATATTCAGCTGATCATGAAGCTAGTCGTTACAAAATGTTAGGACTAGCAAGAATTTAGTCATACATGATCAACCCTAGGATCTATCAATCATGTTACAGCCCGTAGGCAGACAGTAAGTAAAGTACAATCGAGCTAAACAGGTGCTCGTCGGCTAAACACCTCAAAAAATATTTTTACAATAGAGTGGAAGAGCCAAAAATAACCCACTCGTTGCCAGGGTTCCGTCTAGTGGCCACTATCTGGCTGGAAGGTCGGTATATCCTCTGGAGCTGCTCCGAAATCTGGCCACACAAAACCAGCTGGGTCAGACCCCAGAAAGGGCAAGTGCCACAAGGAAGCTTCACTTAGGAACTAAAACCAGCAATCAGCACAAGATATAAATAAAAGTAAGAACTAGAAATAAAGAAAATACATCAGGATGATATACGATGAGATAACCATGGAGCTATTCAGATAACCAGGTTACAACCCGTAAACCAAACAAGGACCGGGGTTGTAACCCTTCATCTGAACAGAACTTGGAATTCTCACCATTTATTGGTAAAATAAATACAAGCATTCTGGTCATTCAATAATCTGGAACAGGATCAGGGCAAGACTAGACTGGTTAGACTCCATCCAATCACTTCACGATCAAGCAAGAATTACGGCTTGATACTTTAACTAACTAGGGTTGTCACAAGCCTAATTACTAACAAGATACAGTGAGATTATTCCACAGCCACAAGCCCTGTAGACCATCCAGGTTACCCGCGTTAAAAGAATTAGAGTTGAATTCAAGTGGGTATACCGTCCAGGAAACGAATGTACGGGTCAAGAGTGCGCCACGACGGGCCACTATCAGGTCATGTCAGGTTTACTTGCCACACCATGTCATGTACAATTGTCATTTCAATCATATCAATCAAATCGTGATTTATCAAGTTCAGGACAAAAGGCGTAAGGATATAAAATGGACGTTAAATATCTAATAAAATATCAATATATAGGGCTATAGAAGAGCCATGCGGCTAAGGCACATACGGCCAGGATGGATCACATGCGGCTGGGGAAGGAGTCGGGTTCATGCGGCTGGGGAGAGATTCATACGGGTCGGGGGAACTAAGGACCCATGTGACTCGCAGGATAGGGGTTCTCATGCGGCCGGAATAAATCGAACTCATGCGGCCAAGAGAAGGGCAAGACACATACGGCCAGGAGGGCAAGGGTACTCCTGCGGCTGGCGGAAATGAGTCCATGCGGCTTAACCAAGTCGACCCCCATGCGGCTGGGTCAAGGTGGTTGCTTATGCGGCTGACGGGGGGGGAGTTCATGCGGCTTATAAGGTTCAGGATCTCATGCGGCTGGCGGATATAGGACTCATGCGGCCAGCGAGTGAGTCTGGTTCATGCGGCACGTCAAGGCTGTGCACATGCGGCTGGGTCCAACTCATGCGGCCAAGATAAGCTGATGCGGCAGGATAAGGTCCTCAGTCCTATGCGACTGAACTGACTGGGTCCCATGCGGCCGGGAATACTTGCCGCATGAACTTGTCACACGGTCAAGTCAAGACAATAGTGCATGCGGTTAGAACTGACTTGCCGCATGAATATTCATGCGATCAAGTACACCATGCGGCTCGGGACTGTGCTTTTTCTCCAAATTTCCGAGAAGAAGTACACCATAAGCCATGGCTTCCAAACTGCATAACTCTATCATCCGGAGCCCAAATCCGAACTTCCATAGGTCAAAATGGGGTAGAACGAGATTCTCTACAACATAAAACCCTCAAAACTCAGAAATAACAGGATTAAGTAGATCAAAACCCAAGAAATCCGAAAATAAAGTAAACTTAGATCTAGAAGAATCTAGCCATGGAAAGTGAAAATGCCAAGTTCTAAAGTAAGTTAAAATACTGTAAGGAAAGAATGAAGCAATAAAATTAGAGTTCCTCCATAAAGCAAGTTCACTTGCCTAACCTCTCTCTTCTCTCTGGTAGGTGAAAGAGTAAATGGAAGAAGAAGAAGAGTAATGAAGAGAGGAAAGAAGAATGGGTAATAAATACCAAAGGTGGTGGTAGGTAGGGGGTTCATCCATGGTTCATGATGAACCAAAACAATTCCAACCGAACCAAGCCACCCGGGCCAAGAATAAACCAAGCCAAGCCATGAAGAAAACTAAACAAGGAATCAAGCAATACAAGATAAAATACGTACACGTATTCCAAAATACGTAATACGAACCACAGGCATTACAACTCTACCCACCTTAAAAGAATTCCGTCCTCGAAATTTAATCAAGAGGCTAGAGGAGCAATGACAAGCTACATTAATCACATGCAAGCTATAACTAGGCAGACAATCACTCATTCAAGTAAAGAATCGAAGGCATAAGGCATAAGAAAGACATTATACCTCACGAGTCAAACAAGTCGGGATATCGCGATCGGATATCATCCTCACGCTCCCACGTTGACTCCCCCAAAGAGTGATGACCCCAAGCAACTCGGACTAACTTGATAGTCTTGTTCTTGAGGATCTTCTCTCTCCGGTCCAATATAGACACGGGCCTCTCCTCATACGAAAGGTTGGTACCAACAACCAATTCCAAATAATCCAGGATGTGGCTCGGGTCCGGGATATACCGTCGTATTGGGATACATGGAACACGTCATGCACCTCGCTTAGCGACGGCGAAAGAGCGAGACGATAGGATACATCTCCTACTTGCTCCAGAATGTCGAACGGTCCTATATACCTAGGGCTAAGCTTTCCCCGGACGCCGAAACGAATGATGCCACGATTAGACAAAATCCTCAGAAATACATGATCGCCGACCCAAAACTCGAGAGGGCGTCGATGAGAATCGGCCCAATGACGCTGGCGATCTTGAGCAACTCGAAGATGATCTCTGACCCTTCTGACCACTTCAACTGTCTGGGCAATCAATTCTTGACCGAGCATCTGTCTCTCTCCGACATCGTCCCAGGCTAACGGGGATCTGTACTTTCTATCATACAGTGCCTCGAACGGTGCCATCTGGATACTGGCCTGGAAACAGTTATTGTACGAGAATTCTACCAGGTGCAGGTGATCTTCCCATGAACCACCGAAGTCATGTGTGCAAGACCGCAACATGTCTTCAAGAGTCTGGATCGTGCGCTCCGACTGGCCATCTGTCTGCGGATGATATGCTGAACTGAACTGGAGATGGGTTCCCAAACTCTCTTGCAGGCTACGCCAAAAGTGTGACGTAAATCTTGAATCTCGGTCCAAGGTGATACTGACTGGAACACCGTGCAACCTGATGATCTGCCTGAGATACATCTCCCCTAGCTGAGCTGTCGACTGACCAACTCTGAATGGAAGAAAGTGAGCCACTTTCGTGAGCCGATCAACTATAACCCAGATAGCATCTCTACCAGCTGGGGATCTAGGTAGTCCAGTCACAAAATCCATGGTCAAATGCTCCCACTTCCATTCTGGAATCGGTAAGGGCTGAAGAAGTCCAGCCGGTCTCTGATGTTCGACTTTAACTTGTTGGCAAACCAAACACCGAGAGACAAACCGAGCTATCTTCCGCTTCATACCATTCCATCAGAAATGCTGTCGGATATTACGGTACATCTTCGTACTGCCGGGATGGATGGAATACTGCGAACTGTGCGCTTCTGACATGATCTCCTGCCAGATATCTTCGCTGGGTACACAAAGACGCTTACCATGTCGAAATGTACCATCCAGATGAATGTATAACTCTGGTCTTCGTCCTGTCTCACACACTGCTCTGAGTCGCTGAAGCTTGGAATCTGCCGACTGCGCCATCCGGATCCTCTCGACTATAGTGGACTGAACTTGCATACTGGCCATCAAAGCCACACTGGAAGGGAGAACAACTTCAATACCCATCTTCTGAAGATCTGCTAACAGCTGTGGTTGCGCTGTTAGAAAATAAACTCCCGCTCTCCTGCTCAATGCATCTGCAACAACATTGGCCTTCCCAGGATGATACTGCAGGTTGACATCATAATCCATAAGAAACTCCAGCCACCTTCTCTGACGCATGTTAAGATCCTTCTGGGTGAAAACATACTTCAGGCTCTTGTGGTCGGTAAAAATCTCTATCCTGTCTCCATACAAGTAGTGCCTCCACAACTTAAGTGCAAACACCACTGCTGCCAGCTCCAAGTCATGGATTGGGTAATTCCTCTCATGATCACGAAGTTGTCGTGACGCATAAGCTATTACCTTTCCATGCTGTATCAGAACACATCCTAAACCTCTGCCTGAAGCACCACAGTACACTGAGAATCCTCCGGTCCCATCTGGAAGTGCAAGAATGGGAGCCGTCATCAAGCCTCGCCTCAACTGCTCAAAAGAACTCTGACACTCTGTTGTCCAAGCAAACTGTGCATCCTTGCGGGTCAACTGCGTCAATGGCGCTAAAATTCGAGCAAAATCCGAAACAAACCGTCAGTAGTAGCCGGCCAATCCAGGAAAACTACGAACCTCTGTAACTGTGCTGGGCACTGGCCATGACTCGAAAGCCACAATCTTCTGGGGACCCACTTCTACTCCTCCTCTGATGATATGACCCAAGTACAAAATGCGATCGAGCCAGAACTCGTATTTACTGAACTTGGCATATAACTGGTGTTCTCTGAGGATCTGAAGAACTATACAGAGATGCTGCTCATGCTCCGCATCACTCTTGCTGTAGACCATGATGTCATCCAAGAACACAATCATAAACTGATCCAAATAAGGCATGAAGATGCGATTCATGAGGTCCATGAATACTATCGGTGCATTGGTTGCTCCAAAAGGCATAACAAGGAACTCCTAATGCCCATATCTCGATCTAAAAGCTGTCTTCGGGATGTCCTGCTCTCTGACTCTGATCTGGTGATATCCTGAGCGCAAGTCAATCTTCGAGAATATTGATGTCCCTTTGAGTTGATCAAACAAGTCATCTATCCTCGGGAGAGGATATCTGTTCTTGATTGTCACTGAGTTCAAGGTACGATAATCAACACATAACCTGGACGTACCATCCTTCTTTTTCACGAGAAGCATCGGGGCTTTCCAAGGCGATCCACTAGCACGAATGAATCCCTTGGTTCGAAGTTCTTCAATCATCTTGTACAAGATCTCCAATTCTGAAGACGCCATCCTATAGACTCTCTTTGACACTAGGGCTGTCTCGGGAATCAAGTTGCACTTGCCTAGACCTCTCTCTTCTCTCTGGTAGGTGAAGGAGTAAATGGAAGAAGAAGAAGAGTAATAAAGAGAGAGAAAGGAATGGGTAATAAATACCAAAGGTGGTGGTAGGTAGGGGGTTCATCCATGGTTCATGATGAACCAAAATAATCCCAACCGAACCAAGCCAACCCGGGCCAAGAATAAACCAAGCTAAGCCATGAAAAAAACTAAACAAGGAATCAAGCAATACAAGATAAAATACGTACACGTATTCCAAAATACGTAATACGAACCATAGGCATTACAGTTTTTGATAAGCAAATGCCAGAACTTGAACCAGCTCTCGTAATTGTCACCACATCCACCAACATTACCGTTGCCAGAACTCCAGAAATAGCTGGAGTAACAAATATTGAAGACATTGCTCCTGAAGCTCTTGGGAACCAATTGGCTATGACAGCAGTAAAAACAATAGCTCCATCTCATCCTGCTGTCGTACCAATAACATCTGCTCCAGGTCTCCAAAGAAGAGATCTATTAGATATTGCTGCCACACCAAGCTCCAGTATAGAAATGAATCTCCTAGTTGAGATTCATACTGAAACCTTTTACAAAACTCTGGCAACCCTAATAAAAATGGTCCTGAATAAGGGTCTCAGTTATGAGATTTTAAAGGCGGCAATGGCTCTGACCATCACGAACGTTGCTATGTTCAATGATGCTGAGAGAGCTGCAGCATTAGAGAAAATTATAGAGGACCTTGAACAGCCGATTAGAGAATATCTCAAGCTATCAAGTGAGACTGTTGAAAGTCTAATCCAGGAGGAATATGACGCCTTAACGGCTGATTATCTTGCTCGGAAGACCACATATAATAAAGCTCTCCATAAACATAGTCTGAAGGTTGCCAAAGAGAAAGCCTTTTTGGCTGGAATAAAGCCCGTACTGCATGGTCACAGAGTAGCTTATGATGCTTTGAACATAGATATTCAGAATAAAAAAATAAAATCCACGAAGTCGAGGCTGAGTTAGCTCGTTGAAGGCTGAAAGGAAAAAGATGATCGACGCTCGAAATCTGCACCTCACCCAAAGCTCTATTGTAGAGGAACAAGCCTTCGGCGCTGAATCAACTATCAGAACCCTTGATGAAGCTAAGGACAATATGATAATCAGCTTCGCTGGACTTCCTCGTATTTGCACTTCTGAAGCTCGACGTACTGAAGCTACTAAGAAAGTTTTGAGTTTTCGTGACAAGCGACTAGAAGAACTACAGAAGTTGTTTCAAGATGTTTCTGCTCCACCTTAAAAGAGCTCCTTGTCATCTTTTATCTTATCCATTTTTGTAATGTTTTCACAAGAATTGAATGAAATATTTATTTTGTGATCCTATCATTTATTTGGAATTTAAACAATAGGTATGAGATAGAAAATACTTATCAGAGGTAATATGGATATGACAAGTCTTTTAAACTCAATGATTTATATCTATCCAGAGGTAATATGGACATGATAGATAATAAAATCTTATTTTCTATTTTAGAGTATACAATACTATCAGAGGTAATATGGACATGACAGCATGTAAGAACTCAAATAAAAGTATATTAAAATCTATGTAGATCGAATGGACATGATAGATAAGAAAAGCAAGTAGATTTAACATTTATCCAGATGTATTGAGAACATAATAAATAATAAATCTAATTAATCAACTGATAAGATAGAAGATTAAAAATTTCTCTCCGAAGGGATGAGTAATCAGCTTAACCAAACCTTGGTAGCTGGGGATTAAGAAGACAGATGTCATGAGAGTATACATAAATATCGATGAAAGAATGAATGAACCAACATGTCTTTCGGGAAAAGAAAAAAAGTCAATTTAATTCCATTCATCCTTTGTAGGTGGTTGTCGTTGTTCAAAACGAAGCTCCCATTGAGTGTCCATTTGTTGGGCCCAAGGGTCATTTTCAAATGGCTCGGATTCACCATCAATTTGAACCATGTAAGCTGAAAATATTTGCTCAGATTCATCATAATAGTCTCCTCTAACATATGAGGGGTGAGATGTATCAGATTCGATAAATTGGATTTCCTCTGAATCTGCTGATTGTGAAGAGCTCGAAGAGAATTCTTCTTGTATATCGTCATTAAACATGTAGGATGAATCATATCCCAACCTATGACAAGTCTTCTGGTAAAACGGATCACCACATAATGGTATTCATCTACCCTTGCCTTGATTGAGACCTTGCATAGTCTTCAAATCATATCCCATATTCTGGATGATCTTGATAGATTGTTGACTATATTTCAATTCAGATTCTTCCTTTATCTTTATCTTTCAGATTATCTGTCTGGACAACAGGGATATTTCTAGCCAGGCCAAACACAATTTGGCGCTTGTTTTTTTTATCAGACGGAACCACGAAATAAGATTCTTCGTGACGTCTATAAGTTACACAAGCTTGCGATGGAGCAACTACAGGAATAAGATAGGGAGAAGATGTTAAGAACTTTTGAGCATAAAGTCCAACATCAACCTGAAGAGAAAAAGAATTTTCCTTATAGTTAATGTATAAAGTTTCTTCTGGTTCTATGTCGTCTTTGTATTGATGACTTTGATTATCAGAAGATAAAGTCATTCTTTCAATAAACTTGACAGCCATATACTCGAAAAGGAAATCTTTATTGATATCAAAAAGTACAGAATGATCAATATTTACATCATTTACAATTTGACTACTACGCTTCGGATTAATCATTAATGGATCATTATCCGTCTTCTGCGTAGATTTGCCAAGACTAACAATCAATGGTAGTTCTGGATCATTCATACAAGAAATACGCCCTTTGACCTTGATCATAAAAGGTTGAACTTGGCTCTTAGCAGGAATATTTACTGATTCCTCAGATGACGCTTGAGTTCTTCCTTTAACCTTGATTATCAAAGGTTGATCATTGACAGGTTGAGATTGGATTCGTCCCATGACTATGATTTTCAAAGGTTGCTCTTCTGGCAGATCTTTATTAATAGACTGATCTTCAGTAGATGATTGATCTTCAGCTATGTCTGATATCTCTTTCACATGCTCTTGTTTAAAAGCTTTGAATCAAAAAATAAGCTTCGACACCCTTGAAAGGATTGATATCAGCAAACTCAGTCTTCATAACTCCTTGGAAATCCACATACTTGAAGCATTGGTGAAGAGTTGAAGGCACGATGTTGTGTTCAAGAATCCACGGTCTTCCCAGAAGAATATTGTAGGATACGTCTGAGTTGATAACATAAATGGTTACCATAGTTCGAAGATCACCAATCTGAATCTTCAGACGAATCTTCCCCAATGGTTTACTCTTGCCAGAGTTAAAACCAACTATTGTAGTACTAGTGTAAGTCACCTCACTAGTAGGAATCCTCAATGGTCTTAGCATACTTTGAAGAATTATGCTAATTGAAGACCCAGGATCAATGTAAATTCTGTCAATTTCAGTGGATCCAATATACCCAGTGTAACACAGAGGTCTGTCATGCTTGTTATGCTTCAACAGCATCTTCTTGTGTAAAGATGATATTGGGGATTGCTTCCATCATACTATAACATTGTAGACATGATATGGGTATATTATCAGGACTCTTGAGTTGAGCCAAGCATGAATCTGCTTGAAGTAAAGCTTCACTCAAAGTTTTCCTGTTTTCTCTAGAAAGACGAAGCAGCTCAAATATAGATAATCTAGCCGGAGTATTGGCTAACTGAGCTAGAATATCAAATTTGTAGGGTTTCATCACCACCCCCTGACTGGAAGCAGACTTCAATGGAACGTCAAAGCGTACTGTTTTCTGTTTCCCCTTTTCAACCACAGATGGTTTAGCAGGAACAGAAGAAGGTTGAGCTGGTAGTGTTTCCACTACTTCTGCTTCTTTGGAAGATCCCTCATAATCTTTATGGTACTCTTTCCCAGATCTTGTACCAACAAAAGTTTCTTCTTCAGACTCAGGAGAAGGAAGTACCATATTACAGGATTTAATCTTCCTTCCCTTAGCCTTCTTATTGTGAGAATTATTATAAAAAACTTTAGAACCCAATCCAACAGTATATTTTTGATTTTGAATATGTAAAGGAAGTCGCATTCCTTTATTATAATTCAAACCTTCTGCCTTCTGAAAGTCATAGCCCATCTTTTTTGACCCATCAGTCTTTGCACCTTCACCAACAAAATTATTTCTAAGATTATTGCTACTAGAATGACGGACACTCTCCCCAAAATCATCTCGGAGGAGCAAAGCGGGTTCGTTCGAGGAAGGAACATCCAGGAGAATATCATGTTGGCTCAAGAACTTATCACCTGTATGAAGTTTCCCGCCCGGGGGGGCAACATCGCCATCAAAATTGATATGGAAAAAGCCTATGACAGACTCGATTGGCAGTTCATGATATGGGTCTTCAGAGCTTTCGAATTTTCAGAGAATTGACCAATATTGTGTGGAGATCTGTCAGCAACTCCTGGTTCTCCACAGTTATCAATGACCAATCTGAGAGCTTTTTCAAATCTAGCCGCGATGTCAGACAAGGCGACCCTCTATCATCCACGGTCTTCATCATTGCAGCCGACGCCCTGAGTAGAAATCTTAACAACATGGCCAACATCCCCAACTTTCAGCAATACCACACCAGTGGATTCCCTTCCATCACCCACCAGGCCTTCGTCGACGATTTACTCATATTCTCTTCCGGGGATGTCGGTTCGATGGAGGTGGTTCATAACACCCTGGAGCGGTACTCCAGATGCTCGGACCAGAAAATCAACCAATCTAAGAGCGTCATCTACGCCCACCACAGCATCAAAACCGAGAACGCTACCAGATTAACCAACCTAACTTCCTTCACGGTGGCACATCCTCCCTTCAACTACCTCGGCTGTCCCCTTGTATACGGAAAATCCAACGCCAGCACCTACGAGAACCTTATCAGCAAAATTAGGAACAAGATCGAGGGTTGGCATAATGCCACCCTATCCCCAGGCGGCAAAATCATACTCATCAAACATGTGCTCAACTCCGTCCCCATCCACACATTAGCGGCATGCTCCCCAACCAGGAAGGTCATCACATCGATCGAGCAGATCTTTTACAAGTTCTTCTGGGGTCACAACAAAGGACAAAACAAACACGACTGGGCCAGCTCGGATACTATCGCCACCCCGATCGCGATCGGAGGGATTGGATTCACCAAACTCAACCACATCATCAAAGCCTTCTCTATGAAACTGTGGTGGAAATTACGGACGAGCGATAACCTATGGACTAGGTTTATGAAGGCCAGATACTTCAAACACATTCATCCGGTGATGGCCAGAGCTAACAGCAGATCTTCCGCGGCTTGGCACCGTATCCTTCGAGGCCGTGATCTGGCGAAGCCAGCGATTAGACTTCATCTGGGCAACGGCGAGGCTAACCCATTCCTGGAGAGATGGACCGGTGACAACCTCATTTCGAACATTACTGACTCCCCAAGCAATTGCAGGATCAAAGACCTGTGGAACCCCACTAATAACGATTGGAAGTGGGATCAGATTCGCGTTTGGGCCGGCAATGAAACTGTTGACAATATTCGTCAGCACGATCTTATCATTGGGCCCGACGCGGACGAGCTGAGATGGTCGCTGGAAGCTTCTGGAGCATTCTCTGTGCGGTCGACGAGCATCGTGATCCAAGAGAACGGGCAGGATCACTTCATTGTGCGATACTGGCATTCATGTATCACTAAGAAATGGTCATTCCTCCTGTGGAGAGCCACGAGAAAGAAATTACCTACCGATGAGATTCTTAACATCATCGGAATCAGTCTGGCGTCAGCTTGTAACTGCTGCAACGAGCGTCAGACGGAGAATATTGACCACATCTTCCGGGAGGGAAGTCTCCCAATCAAATCTGGAGCATCCTCAACCGCAACTACAACATCAATCCAGGAGACGGGCGCTTTCACGATCTTCTGGACCATAGGGGAGTTGCGTCCCACGGCCACCAGATCGTAGCAGCGGCCGCTACTTGGGCAATTTGGAAGAATCACAACAAAGCGAGATACGAGGGTTACCAATACTCTGCCGATCAGCTTATTCGGGAAATCCACCGGCAATGTCGCAAAAAGCTCTCAGTGCTCCCACAGCCCTCCAGCATTCTGGCAACCTAACTCCTGTTAGTTTTGGCGGGCGCAGTCGCCCCTCCCCTCCTGTCTTTCCTTCTTGTTCCTTTTCCGGCTTTTTGCCTTGTATCTATATCAGGCTTCGGCATTTTGAGCCTTGATTAATAAAATGAAGGGATTTTTATTAAAAAAATTATATATTATATATATATATATATATATATATATATATCGAAGTACAGAAAAACTCAGTCGAGTTTTAATCCCACAAAAATTTCTTTCGAAACCTACCTCTGGAACAACCGCAAGATGAGCCCTACACCACTATCCTCTCGCGCACACCTGAGCTCGCCTGCACCGCCGTGCGAGTCACCACAGACATCGTCGGAGCCGCACAGTCACAAAGAATATAGCAACTCTGTTTCGATCGACCACGAGGTACTCAACTTCGACCATATTTTTCTTCCTCCAGGATTGATGCAAATGTAATCCGTAAATTTTTACGAGTAGTCTAGTTGACCCCCTACAAGCCCCTTCAAATAGATTTTCTTAAATAGCTTAGTACAGTTTTTGAAAATTCCTGAAATTTCAAGAATTATTATTGTCATAGTGACAGATTTTTCCTTGACCCAAAGCCCTATTTAATACCAAATTTCATCCAGAGGATCGTGAAGTTTAGAAAACTAATTAAACACAGTTTTAGACAACCTATGGGGCTTCAAAACACTTTTCGTAGATTCTGATTTCATCTAATATTTGTCAAGAAAACAGTTTCTAAAAATCAAAAAAAGGTTTTAAAACAGTATAAAATTTTAGGAAATTCTTTGATACGGCATTCGCCCAGACAAATCGGGCAACGTGATCGCGAACAGAAAGCATCGAAAGGTGCGTATCGACTTCGCGGACATGTGAGATATGACGGAACTAGATTTTGTTGTGTGTGCACGGTAAAATTAAGGTATATCGGTCGAAATAACATGTATCGACCTCTTTGCAAACTAGCCTACAACTTTGTGCATGTTCGTCATCTCGAGATAAAACTTACGACATTGGACCCATGTCATTTTTCTGATCCTATGAGCCAAGTTTGGTCTGATTCTGAGAAGGTCAACCAGAACGTTATTCTGACGGGCCCACGACCTGATCTACGGGACAAATTTGTACATGGCTCACCGGAATCCAACTTTGGACATGGTTGAGTTTGTATCATCAAACTGGACCTGTAGACATATAATTTGATGACTTTAAAGACCGTAGGAGTTGGCACACTTTTTGGTAGAAAGCGGGTCCAACGGCGGATACCGATTTGACCCGAAATTACGATTTTGTCTGTGTCCACAATTGGACTTATGGGTAGGCGATATTAGACATTTATTTTATTCTAAATATGTTGGTGATGTCTGTTTCAGCATTCGAGGAGGGTTGCGGAAGTTGGCTTTCATTGCTTCACTGATCTAACGATTCGAGCTACTGGATATTGTTGTTTTGTACACCACCTCAAGCAAGATATCTTGCCATTACTGTCCATTTACTTTAGCTCACTTTATGCATACATTTAGTTATTATTATTTATTTTTCTGCAAAATAAAAATCATGCTTCTTTGTCATATTTGAATGCAAGTAACTGTTTAGTCATAAATTTTATTTCTTTGGTTACTATATGCACATTTAACCTAGAAGAAAAAGACCACCAGCATTCATTGGCCTTGACACATGTTTGCCACGAGTCACGAGTCGCATATAGATCTCGGACTTGTGTATCGACTGGCCTGCAATACATATAGGATATAACTACTAAT